>JAGTTF010004865.1:87232-122887 GCA_019095985.1 Streblospio benedicti | reverse complement strand
AGTTTGTATTGCATTTTGTTTATATTGCATTTAATAAACGGGGGAAAAAACTAGTTTCATTCATATACTGGTAGCTAAATATTTTTTGCAAATTTGTACAACAGATATGACAGTACAAAATACAATGCTATACTAATACATACACAGGGCATGTGGAAATGGGGGTGTCATATGCTAGGTAAGTTGTATACTAAAGTGGGGGGGTCGGAAGTTCATATTTCAGGCATATATTTCGATGTGGGGGGTCATATGTTTGATTTGCGAACCCGTGGGGGGGTCATATGTTTGATTTGCGAACCCGTGGGGGGGTCATATGTTTGATTTGCAAACCCGTGGGGGGGTCAGAAGTTAGAAACACCGATGTCTAAAAAAACTTCCGACCCCCCCAATTCTTAAATAATGACTCGGCCCTTAGTCCTTGCACAGCTATGCCCGCAGCAGAGTGCGATCTCTTTGAAGTTCAAGTTCGGTCTTTTCCTGGTAGTGGCAGGTGCGCTCGGCTTGTTATCTCTCACAAAATGCACATTTTAGCTTGTTTGTTACCAAAATACGATGCTTGAGCACTCGAATCTTAATATTCCACGTTGATTAAGTTTGTTATTCATGCAACTAGTACCGGAAGTTATCTAGGTCAGATTTCTTATAATGTGTTTAAATGGGGAAAGCTGTTAGAAATAGCCAAAGTTACGAAATATCTTTTGCTTTTTCTGACCATGCACACTGACCAAAAAGATTAATATTTTGATATGTTGTAGACAAGAGGTTAAACTTACGATTAAGACCCTTTCCAAGATGTGTCTCGGTGGACGCATTTTTGCAATTTAACACCAAACATTGAGAATGTTCGGGAGGGTGATTTTTACTGGTGTCTAAGTTCGCAGAGTCATAAGTTGTTGGTACTTAAGGAAAATCAATATGTAAAACTACAATCTGAAAGTGTAAACGTCGACGTTTCCAACAATATATACTATGTAGGGGCAGTATCAAAATGTAAGAGTGTATTATAAGAGACAATGGGACTGTACCAGTTTTTTGTAGTTTTTCTCGCCGATATTTTGTTCATTTTAGAAATATTGATTTTTCATAGAGTACTGTGTGTTTGCATCGTCATATCTCACAACTAAACCGTGAAAACCGACGATGTGCTTTTGCAGCTGTGGCCTCCGAGTGAGTTTTAGCTACATGCTGTGTGGAAATCGGAAGTACCAGAGATAGTTTAACAAGATACGCAACACGTCCATATCTGCATTCCCAGCAGGTGTGCGCAGGTGCGACCTTGGGGATGGTCAACAAATGCCGTCGTGTACAAATGAATATGTTAAAACTTATCATAGTCACATAGAATATTTAAAATTCTATCAAGATTCTTATTTTCACACTTTCAGCTCATATTTTACATTACAGTGGAAGCACGCTGGGGCCCATAACCCAGAGGTCCGTGGATCGAAACCACGCTCTGCTACCATGTAGTGAAATGTCTATATAAATATTCACTAATAACTTTTAAACTCATTCTTTTTCACTTATTTGCTAAGCATTACTTCTCTCATTCCATTTGTATGATATATTTGGACATTGTCATAAAAATGTAAATTTAAAAAACCTGACATGGTGAGCGCATAGTGATTCAATATTCAAAAGAAAAATAATATTTCCAGATAAACTTTAATGCAACATACTGTTATTTTTGTTTAGAATACTTACATGGCTATATATTTTATGTGTGTCACTTTATAAAACTGGTTGTTAGCAAGATAAAACGAGAACACTGATAAGGAGATGATATGTGTACATTTACTTAGATTTACATTTGTCTAACAGGTACCTTTATACCTGTAGGTTGTAGATATATCATTTATCAACCAATGACTATATATTCATTGTGTTATCGGATTGGCTAGGAACCCGATACAGGGACCCGATATGGAAATCCATATCGGGTCTAGACCCGATACAGCTTTTTGACCGGACTACTTTTTTCCTATTTCACAAACAATCATTTCTTCTGGGAGGGGGTACTTGGTATTGGCCAATTGGTCACTGCTCATTGTTATGTTTTCCCCAACACAATACAAAAAATAATAACAGCAATAATAAATATAAGAATACAAATGTTAAAAAAGAAACTATGCTTTTATTACAAACAATACGTCAATGACACTTCTATGTGAAAGTATACAATGTACTAACACAATAAACCACGAACTACAAAGGATCACGTAATGCGTGCAAGGGCGTTCAGAGAAATGCGGTGTGCGTTATTGTTTGAACGGTTGACGTTTGAAAGAACACGTCAAGGGCACTGTGATTTAGCTGGTCGCTCTGTATTCTAGGAAACCTATTGTAAACACAAGCCAGAACAAGCCAGATATTTCATTGACGGTCTGAATATTCTGGTCATTTTAGTATACATGTACTGTTAGTATGTATATAATGCGTCTAACAAAATAGATGGTTATAAAAATGCCATGGGATGATTCAAATCACCTGGATATGCAACCCAATTGACGTTATCAGGACGAGAAGATTCGAATCGGCAGTCTGCCTGTAGACTATTAGTGTATTCATGTGCGTTTTGAAACTTGGCTTATTTATGATTATCTGTTCATCAACTGCATTATATATTAAAACATTGCGTATTTGTGACATCGGATAAATTATATAAGAAAATTGTATTTGTGAGTTCCGGTTCCCCATATGACTGTTGTGTGTCGGACTCATCTGCGGGCGCATCAGACTCGCCTAAAGGCTCGTCTGATACGCCCGCAGATTCGTCCGATACACAACAGTCATATGGGGAAGGAACCACGTTCTCTCTATGTATTGGTAATATAGCTGATTCAATACAAGGCAAACGATATACGTTAAGCAATAGACTACAGACGTTTAAAAAGACACATCTCTAGTACGTAGTACGCACAACGTTACTGTGCACATTCTGTTATGGCTGTTGATTATTTTGTAAACAAGAGTGACTATCATCGTGGTCACATTTGTTAGTGGGTTTGGCGCATCTAGCACATATGGGCGACCCTGGATATTCTAAATTTAGAACACGTCCTATGAAACGTGCAAATACAATGTTGCTGGTTTTAAGAAGTTAGTCTCAGCTGTGTGGAAGTGAATTTGAACTCCAATGCGATGGAAAAGAAAATGGCGATGTTTACGTTGATTCAATGATGTATAAAAGGGACTAGTCCGTGAGCCACATTCTCTTATAGTTACTGTGGTGGAAGTGGGCGTGGCATCATGAAATAATAACGCTCTTTTCTGAAAATATTTCCGGGACTTGGCGGGAGTGAATTCTACATTATAGGCTGTGCCTGCCAGCCCGTAAAATACACTCTTACATTTTGATACTGCCCCTACATATTATATACTGTTGAAAACGTCGACGTTGGGACTTTCAGATTGTGGTTTCACATATCAATTTTTCTTAAGTAACAAAAACTTATGATTCTGCGAACTTAGACATCAGTAAAAATCACTCTCCCGAACATTCTCAATGTTTGGTGTTAAATTGCAAAAATGCGTCCATCGGGACACATCTCAGAAAGTGTCTTAATCATAAGTTTAACCTCTTGTCTACAACATATCAAAATATTAATCTTTTCGGTCGGTGCGTATGGTCCGAAAAAAGCAAAGATATTTCGTAACTTTGGCTATTTCTAACAGCTTTCCCCATTTAAACACATTATAAGAAATCTGACCTAGATAACTTCCGGTACTAGTTGCATGAATAACAAACTAAATCGGCGTGGACACATTTTGTTAGTGCAAGATAGCCCTTTAAAAACGTTTTTCCATGTAGGATGGCATTTCAGAATATTAAGATTCGAGTGCGCAAGCATCGTATTTTGGCAACAAACTTAGGCTAAAATGTGCATTTTGCGAGAGATAACAAGCCGAGCGCACCTGTCACTACCAGGAAAAGACCGAACTTCAAAGAGATCGCACTCTGCTGCGGGTGTAACTGTGTAAGGACTAAAGTAAAATACTGCAGAAATCCCAATCTTAAAATATCATTACAGGGGTATAGAGTGGTCTCGGCCTGTGTAAAAGATGTGGATACCAACAGAAAGAAGACATTCACAAGATCTTCGAAGAAGGAATCTCTGACTGAAGTACATACGAGCGCTATAATGGACCATGTCAATCAACATAATCATGACATAGATTGGGACAGTGCGTGCGTGATAGACAGAGTGATTGGAAGACGAGAACGATTAAGGAGGCGGTTCACATCCGCACCAACAGGCAGGTCATGAACTGGGACGAGGGGGCCCACCAGCTCTCGCGAGTGTATGACCCACACAGTGGCAGCTGACGAAACTGTCAATGATATATTTGTAAGTTTAAACACACTGTGCGTTTATTAGAACGAATACTGTATCTTTATTCCAGTAAACAATAGATAGCCAACATATCTGACAAGCCTGTCAATGTCTGGAACGAAGGGACTACATGACCATCAGAAATCTTTTTCGTACACGTGTATCTCATGACAAATGGTTAAATGCTAAATGGTTAAAGAATAAGTTTGGTTTTTTATGGAAATTCATTTATCCTGGATATGAAATATACAAGTTCAACAATAGTTTCTAAACAAGGATAATAATCAGTTCATACACTAAGCTTTCGGCAGCATCCGCCATCTTGTTCACAGTGCCCAACCGCACCACCCTCAACCCCGACGAGATAACAAGATTGCTAGGTTTCTGTCTAAGGTGCACTTACTTCACCTTCCAAGGGTAATTTTATCTCTAGATCCATGGTGCAGCGATGGGCTTCCCCGTGTCTCCTATCATATGTAACTTATATATGGAGGAGTTTGAAAGGAAGACTCTAGCATCGGCCCTCCATCCACCATGAGGGGGAGAGCATGGTGAATGCTGAGAGATCCCTTCCATTTCTTGACACTTTGATCCTAGTGAACAGTGATGGATCTCTTCGCACACGCGTCTACAGAAAGGATACACATACAGACCAATATCTGAATTTCTGTAGCAACCACCCAATGGAGCATAAAACTGGAGTAGTCCGGACTTTAAACCATACAGCCGAGAGTGTGGTTAGTGATGCCAGTGAGAAAGAATCCGAGAAGAAACATCTGGAGAAAGTGGTAGGGTTCAACGGATACCCCAAAAGTGTGAGGAAAAAGAGCAAGCTGAAGGAAAGACAGACTGCACAGGATACAGAGGTACAGGTGGATCGCCCCAAGAGACCTCCGGTAGTGATACCATACATTCAAGAAGTGTCTGAACACATGAGAAGGGTGATGTACCAATACATTGCGCAGGTGTTCTTTAAACCTGTGAACACTCTCAGACAGCTACTGGTGAGACCCAAGGACCCCCTGGAGAAAGAACGTGAGATTGGACCGGTCTACCAGATAAAGTGCCAGGATTGCGAGGCCTCGTACGTGGGAGAGACTGAACGCGCGTTAAAAGCGAGGTTCCTAGAACACTGCAGACCCAGTTCCGCTGGATCAGTGGTGTCTCGCCACCTCCACACAGACAGTAAAGGACACAGTGTCTCTCTCGAAGGGACTAACATCTTATTAGGGCAAGAAATAGGTGACATGGAACCCTCAAATAGTGAACTTGTGGAAGAAATCATGAAACTGCTATCTAGAGTAAAATTGGGAGCTGAAAATTTTGGTCCATGGACCCAAACGATTTTACCCGTTTTGGGGGTCAAAAATTAGGAATTTTACCCCATTTTTGTCTTTAAATTGCGTTTTCTTGGCTAATAGTTTTGCTAATGAGTTGAAATTTGGAATATATTATCTTTGAACTGTGTGCCTTTATTTGATACCAAACTTTGTATGAACCCCTATGATCTTAACCATTTTTGGGGCCCCAAAAATAGATGATTTAACCCATTTTTGTCTTTAAATTGTGCTTACTTGGCCAATAGTTCTGCTAAGGTATTAAAATTTGGAATATATTAACTTTAGTACATGTGCATGTATGAGATGCCAATTTAAGTAAGAACCCTTTTCAATTTAAGAAATGTTTAGGTTCCAAAATTATGAATTTTATAAACCAAAATTTCACTTTCATGACTTTGGGGATATATATCATATGATGAAAATCATGAAATTCAAATTGACTTTCTTTAGTTATGAAGATTAAAATGGAAAAATCCTGATTTTTATTTCAGTTGGATATATAAAATTTATTTCTTCAGTTCTTAAAAGCAGAGCGCCAAGGTGATTATACACTTTATAGTTTGTCTCTAGAACAATTTCTTCAATTGGTTTTTTATCACTGATCACCACAATTATGCCAGATGGCTTACAGTGCCTATCCATGACCTTTCACGCCTTGGTTCTACTTGCCCTAACATTCATGAAGAATCTATGTCTGGTAATTTTGATCAAATTCATGAGCAATTGAATGCAATGGTCAAAGGTGATGGTGGAGTTACTGGACTTACAGAAAACCCAACTGCACTCAGGCGATGGATGGTCGCTGGCCCTGAAATTGCTTCCCTGGTGTCCGAGTATAATGACAAATTATTAAATAAGATTCCCCATGAAAATCATCATGAGCAATGTGCACATATTCAAACAAGTTTTCACAAAGCAACATTGAACTTTGTTCATAGTTTTGACCAATTGGAAATCCTTTTTAAAGATGAGGCTAAATCACTGTACAGTATTAGTACAAAGAAAATTGTTTCTGAAGACAGTCTATCATCCATGAAGGGTGCATACTAGCTCGGTGTAGTACAAGCAAGATCTATGCACTCCAAGCTAAAAATGCTGACGATTTTTACAACACAATTTATACATAATAAACTTTGTTTTTTAATGAAGTTCCAAAAGCTGTGAACTCAAAATTGTTGCAAGCACTAAGCATATTGGAAGAAGACTCGGCATTGTTTTCTCGGCTGTACATTTTTACACAGTTGAGAGGAGCAGACCTTGATTCTTTCTTTTGTCATGAAATTCATGCATGGCCTCGTGCACTGGCAAATCATAATAACATACACCAAGGCAACAAAGCAGATCTCCAGGATTGCCTTGAGCAGATAGTAACAAGACCTTCAGATTGCCCGTTAGTAAATGGTAAAATATTTGATGGTGCTGCATTAGTTCATTCTCTTGACCCAAAGGATTCTACCAAAGAAATGAAAACATTTGAGGATTGTGCCAAACAAGTTGTGATTCCATATCTGACCAAACATCTGCAATCTGTAGAAAGAGTTGATGTTGTGTGGGACATTTACAAGAGTGATAGCTTAAAATCTCAGACAAGGGCAGCAAGAGGGTCTGGTACTCCAACCATGTTTCAAACACAACAAAAATTCAATGGAAAGTATTTGTCATAATATGGTATAACACAACTATATTGGTAAAAAATACCAAATATCATTTACAATGGGCGCTATGTCTTTAAAAGATTACCATTCGGAATCAATATAACAACAGATGAGTACCAGCAGAGGATGGTTGATGCAAAAAATTGAAGTAATGTAGATGACATTTTAGTACACGGTTGGACAATGGAAGAGCATGACAAGTGATTGAATATAGTAATGGAAAAAGTGGCAAAACTTGGAGAGGCTCAATGATTCAAAATGTGTCCAGAAAAGGGAAGCAATGAAGTGTAAAACCAAACCCAATAAAGTGAATATTGCTTTTTAGCTCCAAAAATGTATTCAAACCGAAAGGCTTTTTAGAGTTGATGAAAATAAGATTTCTTGGACAAGCTATCAAAAACATTAATATCCCTGAAGGGAAGCTACTAGTGTCTACCTTGGAAGAATGCATTGTTTGTGCTCCATGTGACCAACTTACATGTACATCTGTCGATATCATGGATCCATGTTCTTATGAGGAAGCTGACACATGCATGATTCTTAATGCATCACACATGTTTGCAAGAGGTCTCAAAAAAATATGCATTCATGCTACAGATACAGACGTATTTTGTTTTAGCTATATCCGTGGCCAGCAAATTATCAACAATAGAATTAAATTTGCTTTTTGGTCATGGGAACCATTTTCGCTCCATTTCGGCTCATGATATTGCTCATAAGCTAGGTAGTGTTGTTTCTCAAGGTTTACCATTTTTTTCATGCATTGACAGGTTGTGACACGGTATCATCATTTTCACATGTTGGTAAAAAAAACTGCTTGGAATATTTGGCAAGCTTCACCTGCAACATGGCCTATTCTCCAACAGCTTTCATGTGCTCCAGCACAAGTAACAGAACCAGAGATGGTAGAATTGGAAAGGTTTGTTGTTGTTTGTTATATAAAAGAACTTCATCTCTGAGTAAAGTAAATGAAGCTAGACGACAACTTTTTTCCAATGGCAACCGTCCCATTGACAACATTCCATCAACTGAGGCAGCGTTATTACAGCATGTAAAAAGAGCAGCTTATCAAGCAGGGCATGTATGGGGCCAGTTGTTAGTGATTAGACCAACACTTCCTCTACCTTCTGAATGGGGCTGGATTAGGATCAATGGAAATTGGTTCCCACACTGGACCAATCTACCAGAGAACTTGTAAGATGCAAATGCCAAAAGATGTGTACTGGTAACTGTAAATGCAAAAAGTCAAACCTACAGTGCACCTACAGACTGCAGAAGACTGGGAAACATCCCTGTGCTGTCTGTCTCGCGGGTACAGGTAGTAACTCCATCTACTGTGGAAAATGTGCCTGTTGGGTCCACAAGAAATGCAGTGGCATCAAAGGCCCTCTGAGAAATGACCCAAGTTCCATATGTGCAGGTACTGCCAGAAAGATGGCAGGCCAGTCATGAATTATGAGGTGCTTTAAAGTCATAGGAAGTATGTTTGAGGACATTGGGCGACATCCTATCCAGCGGTGGTGACTGTTTTTTGTGGTTTCACCGCATGGGGGAAGTTCCGTGAACAGGCCTGAGACACAAACAAGCATCTCCATGCTGGTATCCAGTGCTAGATTGTACTCCATTTGTGAAATATGTGGGATACTACATGTTTTCGAAAACCTTTCATGCCTCCTCCAAGACCCAGAACCGATTTGAGAAGAAAATTGTTGTTCATGATCCGATGGATCTGTGTGTAAAGACCCAAAGGATGATGTGAGCAATGACGCCGTCCCCGAAACAAATTTGACCATAAAGGACATCGATGCTGTAAAGTTACTTGTGAAGCGAACAGGATGAGATGGCGAAGTATGCCCGAGTGTCTGTTCCACCTTTGGATAGGTTTGGTGAGGGAGCATAAAATCATGAGACTGGAAAATCTCCAGGCAGACCAAAGTTGACCTGGGATGAGCCATACAAACGCAACATCATCACTTGGCATGTAAAAGGAATGGACCAGCATGATGTTACTTATGTAATGCAGTGACGCTTTTACATTTTACCAGGCCAACAAGTTAATCAAGGATTAATTTATCCTGCCCAAATAAAAACTTTGATGTGATGATGATGAGTGTTAAAGCAATAGTTCAGTTCATGCCAATATATGACTGAATGCTCATACAATTAAGGGGCAAAACATTGTTTTAACTGGCATTTCAAAGCCAATAGCATTATTCTCAGTAAAGGTTCTAACATATTAGTTATGTCATTTTAGTTTTCTTATCAATCAAATCTCCTTTTCATTGAATGTATGCAAACTACCATCAATTATATGCATATGATGACAAAATCAATACATTTTGCCAAGGGATAAATATGCGACACTGATTTTTTGACCAAAATTAGTCATTTTCAAATATTTTCAAATATTTGTTTGAGTGTTTTTTTTTTCTTTGGTTTGACATTTTTTCTTTGAAACTTTGGGGTCAAGAGAATATATGTATAGAGAATGCATGCATAAAAGATCAAGAAGATAGATTAAGAATTAATGTGTTTTTGATGACAAAATGACATTTTTTATATATCTTTTGCATTTTTACCCCCAAAAATAAAAAAATATGCTGGGTCCATGAATGGATTTATTCAACATATCCTTCTGCATACATGTGCAAAGTTTGGTGATTTCTTCCAAAAGTGCACATCCCTTTCACCTATTTCTTGTGCTATATGTGTGTAGAACCCAGATATTTTGAACGTGGCGTGGAGACCATTCATATCAGGAAACTCAAGCCCTCACTAAATAGAGATGGGGGCAGGTGCCAGCTTCCTTCCATTTGGAACAATGTCCTCAGCCAACAGGGGGAGGGGGGCGCGCAACCCGGGGATTTCCCGAGGTCCCAGTGACGACGAATGACGTCAACCACTGTGAACAAGATGGCGGATGCTGTTGAAAGCTTATTGTTTGAACTGATTATTATCCTTGTTTAGAAACTATTGTTGAACTTGTATAATAAGTATTTTATCTTACCGGTCTCGCATGTCTTTCCTTCATAACCAGGGTCACAACTGCAGTGGTAGTCCATGAGATTTAAATGGTCCACACACTCACCATAGTCACCACATAAGCTATCGTTAGTCACGCACGCGTCTGGAAAGAACCAGCAACATGAAATTTAGAACACTTTCTCATGGCGACCAGGGATGGGAATAATCAATTCATCACTTAAGTATTGCATTATCCTCCAATAAAGTATTGCATTTCAAAAAATATTGCAATACTTTTAAAAAAAATATTGCAATACTTTTTGCAATATTCTCTGTAAGTAGGTACTAAAGTTCAACAATGTATCATAGATATTTATTTCAAGAAATATGACATGTTTTACATTTATTCATTAATTTTCTTATATAAAACTATACACAACATAATACGCATTTTATGGCGAATTCTATCTAAATGACTAAAACAAAGTCAAATTATCACAATGGCATCGTAGTAAAAACAAAGCAATTACCTGCCGGGCATTTATCTATTATTCTGTAGAAAAATTTTTTTTTTTTCCAGCGTCGATTCGTGTTCTATTTTTTTCGCCCATATAGCATTTTTTGTTGTTATCATCGCTGTTATCATTTTCCGCAATGAAATACATGTCAAAACACCCTCCATCAGTGTGCAAATCTCCTGAAAAAAGGTGACTCAGAGTTATTCATTAACAACATGGTCTTTTCTCTTACAAGGAGCTATTTAGAAACTAATGATTATTATACAACAAAATTTATGAATATCATCTCACCTTACATAGTTGTAGCGTGTTTTCCACTTTCCTGCATGCACCAGTGTAGATGGTAGAATATTCTGCAGTACCCCACTCCGGTAACTAATCACATACATGAAATGCTTTTTTATCTTGTCTAAAAAAAAACATTACGAAGTTTTTAAGACAGTATTTAAAAAATCAGTCTATAGTTTGGGAAGTACACACGATCAGAATAAAATTATATCCATTGAATGAGAAGGTGGGATCCCACAGGATTGACAATGGTGGAGGTACTAGTCGTGTCTTCAATACTAGGTCATAATGTCAATGATCTAAAGACAGTAAATAAATAGCATACTTCTTTGAGTAGTTTTATAAAGCAAAACCGATTGTTTTTTTGACAGGACATAGTGCCCCCAAACATAAAATACGCCTGTCAGTGTTCCTCCTGTCATAAAAAGTGACAGATGGGCTCGCTGTGTTGGCGATTGGCGGTGTTCCACAAGCTGCTGCGCCCCCACGCTGCCCGCCTGTCAGAAAGTGACGGATGGGCAGGGGAGCTCATGCCGAGGCTGTGGCATGCACCTCACGAGGTGCCACGAGCCGCCTGTGTTTAATGAGCATCGGCAGGCGTCACAAATTCCTGCCGATAAAATCCTATTTTGGATGGATATCCATAATAGAAACCAGTCAATTTTAGCACAGAATATCTAAAAAAGCGAGGGGTAAATGCCTCAGAAACTGATAGCCGTCCCTAGCCAAAACTTTAAATAATGTCATGTTCAGTGCCTACGTTTAAAAAATAAGAAGAGAAGATCGGTTCTGTGCTACTATTAGCCAACGACTGCAGCGATTGTCTATGGTCCGGCCTCGAACCGTTTGAGACCGCCGCCGCCTTCACCGCTTCACGTGCGCCCTAGTGCAAAAATCGAGTGCAGTTTGAGAGTCATGGCGTCCATATCCCTGGCAGTGGCCGCTGAGGTGGCCAATGTGGGGCGGCGCTTGAACTCCCACAATGTCCGCGACCTCGCGGTTGATGCGAGCCCAAGTTACCTGCTTAGCGTTGATACTGCGCACTCAGCGAGCCCACTTCGTCTTCGGCGGGGAAGGTGGTGGTGACAGAGTGCGAAAGAATCGCGCTCATATAGCATTGGGCGTTACCCTACGCTGATAAAAGCTGTATGTGCATAGAAATTGAGGCGGGCAGCGGCGACGTGCATCTTATGTAGGCATACCTGGGCCGAGATATACTGCGACACCGCACCAACCTTAGACCTGGCACTTGTCCAGAATTTGCTTCTTCTTCGGTCCAGCTGCTCCTAAGAATTGGGATCCTGCGCGCAATTCTTGCTGCTCCTCAGAACTGGGATTCTCGTCAGGTGTTCTAGCTGCAAACACTTGGAACTTGTCCCTCTTCTGCAGCCGGGCTCTACTTTCCTGTGGCTCCTCTTCTTTGGCTGGAAACTGCTACTCTTGAACTTTTTCCTCTTTCTGCAGCCGGGCTCACTTTCCTGTGGCTCCTCTTCTTGGCTGGAAACTGACTCTTCTGGGCTTGAACTGTTCCTCTTCTGCAGCCGGGCTCCACTTTCCTGTGGCTCCTCTTCTTGGCAGGAAACTGCTACTCTTCTGGGCTTGAGGCTTCCTCTTCTGCAGCGGGCTCCACTTTCCTGTGGCTCCTCTTCTTGGCTGGAGACTGCGTTCATCACTTCTATCTTCGGCTTTCTCCTGCTTCTGGGCTTGTTCCTTGTCTTCTGGGGCTGGCCTCCTTCTTCTCCGCCCGCAGGCCTCGCACCCGCAGCGCTGCTCTGGGTCGACACTGCCGGTGACTGCATCGATTCACCTCCTTTTATACTGAAATTTGAGCGGTACTTTGGCTGTATCCTTCCACTAGTTCCGAGGACATCGGATTGAAACAGGGCTTTTAGGAGGTGTCTATTCGCCAGATGTGACATATAATTGACTATTTGATTCGATATAGTCTCTTTTTAGTGTTAATCAGTGTTTCTTGGCTTTAATTAAGATATTAGCTGTTATATAATTTGGGTCGCATCACTTGCGCAATAATTTACCGTTTCTGATGGACTATATCTGTCATGGCGTCATATTATTTTTGCTTGTCAAAACATCTCAAATTCTTGCTAGAGACTCATTGATTTCATTAAATTTAACAATCACGTCCAAACATCATAGATACTGAACCCAGGTAATTATTTTGAAGCTTGTTACATTATTGCGTTGTTCTGTATTTAACGTTATCTTATAATATCGCCCGTTTTGTTTACATGTGTTGCGTGACGGATCGTCACAATATTATATACTGTTGGAAACGTCGACGTTGGGACTTTCAGATTGTGGTTTTACATATCAATTTTTCTTAAGTAACAAAAACTTATGATTCTGCGAACTTAGACACCAGTAAAAATCACCCTCCCGAACATTCTCAATGTTTGGTGTTAAATTGCAAAAATGCGTCCATCGGGACACATCTCGGAAAGGGTCTTAATCGTAAGTTTAACCTCTTGTCTACAACATATCAAAATATTAATCTTTTCGGTCGGTGCGTATGGTCCGAAAAAAGCAAAGATATTTCGTAACTTTGGCTATTTCTAACAGCTTTCCCCATTTAAACACATTATAAGAAATCTGACCTAGATAACTTCCGGTACTAGTTGCATGAATAACAAACTAAATCGGCGTGGACACATTTTTGTTAGTGCAAGATAGCCCTTTAAAAACGTTTTTCCATGTAGGATGGCATTTCAGAATATTAAGATTCGAGTGCGCGCAAGCATCGTATTTTGGCAACAAACTTAGGCTAAAATGTGCATTTTGCGAGAGATAACAAGCCGAGCGCACCTGCCACTTCCAAGGAAAAGGCCGAACTTCAAAGAGATCGCACTCTGCTGTGGGTGTAACTGTGTAAGGACTAACGTAAAATACTGCAGAAATCCCAATCTTAAAATATCATTACAGTGGTCTCGGCCTGTGTAAAAGATGTGGATACCAACAGAAAGAAGACATACACAAGATCTTCGAAGAAGGAATCTCTGACTGAAGTACATACGAGCGCTATAATGGACCATGTCAATCAACATAATCATGACATAGATTGGGACAGTGCGTGCGTGATAGACAGAATGATTGGAAGACGAGAACGATTAAGGAGGCGGTTCACATCCGCACCAACAGGCAGGTCATGTAAATGCAAAAAGTCAAACCTACAGTGCACCCACTTGTGTGCTACCAATAATTACAATTACCATCAACAAGTTAATCAATAATTCATTTATCATCAAAACTTTCGCTTTTATTTTTTTATTCTTCTCTCTCTCGCTTCTATGATATTGTACATAGTAGTGTTAAAGCAATAGTTCAGTTCATGCCGATATCTGACTGAATGCTCATACATATACAAGCCAAAACATTGTTTTAACTGGCATTTCAAAGCCAATAGCATTATTCTCAGTAAAGGTTCTAACATATTAGTTATGTTATTTTAGTTTTCTTATCAATCAAATCTCCTTTTCATTGAATGTATGTAAGCTACCATCAATTATATGCATATGATGACAAAATCAATACATTTTGCCAAGGGATAAATATGCGACACTGATTTTTTGGCCAAAATTAGTCACTTTCAAATATTTTCAAATATTTGTTTGAGTGTTTTTTTCACTTTGGTTTGACATATTTCTTTGAAACTTTGGGGTCAAGAGAATATATGTATAGAGAATGCATGCATAAAAGATCAAGAAGATAGATTAAGAATTAATGTGTTTTTGATGACAAAATGACATTTTTTATATATTTTTTGCATTTTTACCCCCAAAAATAAAAATAAAAATTGCTGGGTCCATGAATGGATTTATTCAACATATCCTTCTGCATACATGTGCAAAATTTGGTGATTTCTTCCAAAAGTGCACACCCCTTTCACCTATTTCTTATGCTATATGTGTGTAGAACCCAGATATTTTGAACGTGGCGTGAAGGAGGCCATTCATATCAGGAAACTCAAGCCCTCACTAAATCGAGATGGGGGCAGGTACCAGCTTCCTTCCATCTGGAACAATGTCCTCACCCGAGAGGGGGAGGGGGGCGCGCAACCCGGGGATTTCCCGAGGTCCCAGTGACGACGAATGACGTCAACCACTGTGAACAAGATGGCGGATGCTGTTGAAAGCTTAGTGTTTGAACTGATTATTATCCTTGTTTAGAAACTATTGTTGAACTTGTATAATAAGTATTTTATCTTACCGGTCTCACATGCCTTTCCTTCATAACCGGGGTCACAACTGCAGTGGTAGTCCATGAGATTTAAATGGTCGGCACACTTACCATAGTCACCACATAAGCTATCATTAGTCCCGCACGCATCTGGAAAGAAGCAGCAACATGAAATTTAGAACACTTTCTCATGGCGACCAGGGATGGGAATAATCAATTCATCACTTAAGTATTGCATTATCCTCCAATAAAGTATTGCATTTTAAAATATTGCAATACTTTATAAAAATATTGCAATACTTTTGCAATACTTCTCTGTAAGTAGGTACTAAAGTTCAACAATGTATCATAGATATTTATTTCAAGAAATATGACATATTTTACATTTATTCATTAATTTTCTTATATAAAACTATACACAACATAATAATTTTATGGCTAATTCTATCTAAATGACTAAAACAAAGTCAAATTATCACAATGGCATCGTAGTAAAAAAACAAAGCAATTACCTGCCGGGCATTTATCTATTATTCTGTAGAACTTTACTTCTTTTTTTCCAGCGTCGATTCGTGTTTTATTTTTTTCGCCCATATAGCATTTTTTGTTGTTATCATCGCTGTTATCATTTTCCGCAATGAAATACATGTCAAAACACCCTCCGTGCAGTGTGCAAATCTCCTGAAAAAAGGTGACTCAGAGTTATTCATTAACAACATGGTCTTTCTCTTACAAGGAGCTATTTAGAAACTAATGATTATTATACAACAAAATTATGAATATCATCTCACCTTACATAGTTGTAGCGTGTTTTCCACATCCCTGCCTGCACCAGTGTAGGTGGTAGAATATTCTGCAGTACCCCACTCCGGTAACCAATCACATACATGAAATGCTTTTTTTATCTTGTCTAAAAAAAACATTACGTGTAGTATTTCTTAAGACAGTATTTAAAAATCAGTCTATAGTTTGGGATTCTTAAGTACACACGATCAGGAATAAAATTATATCCCATTGCAATGAGAAGGTAGGATCCCACAGGATTGACAATGGGTGGAGGTGATGCGTGTCTTCAATACTAGGGTCATAATGTCAATGATCTAAAACTTAAACTAAGTAGCATAAATTTGAGAGTAGTTTTATAAAGAGGCCCATTCTTCTTTGACATAGTGCAACATAAAATAGTGGTGGATGCTGTTTGCCTGCAGATCTCTGCGCCATTATATGTGTTCTAATATTATAATGTAATCTTTGAGCACAAGATATTATTATTCTGTTGGAGGGTATGTAGTTATTTCTCAGAGTGTGGACAATACTCATGGGGTATTTGCGTTAACAATAATACCCTGTAAACAATAAAATAGCCATAATTCTTCCGAACTATATGTTCTTTACATGTCGTCAGGTTGAGATCAATGCGCCCCCACCTTTTTCAAATACCTGGCTCTACCTATGAAGATACTGTGCATCAGTACAGTACAGGCATTTAATATATATGTAAAGCTTAGAGTTTGTACATTAGGGACCATTCAGTACTTATGACAGGGTGAGGTAAGAGGATTTTCCAAAAAATCCTGTGAAAAAAATTAATAGCCCCCCTCAAATCTCTGTGAAATAATTGGTAATATAACCACCCTCAATTTCATGTGATAAAAATTTATGACCCTCGCCCCCAACACTTAACACAATCACTGTCAGTTAAAAATCCTATTTGATAGCTATCCATATAAAAACAGCAATTTGTAGTACAGAATCTCTCAAAATAGGGGTAATTTTTTTGTGAAAAAATTGTTAGCCCCCTCAAAAGTGTGTGAAAAAATTGATAGCCCCCCTAAACATTGTGACAAAAGTTCATGGCCCGCCCTAAAATCCTCCTACCCCACCCTGTCATAAATACTCAATGGTCCCTTATGTACAGTCATGACTCCTCAAATGCAACACTTGAATGTGAAAACTTTATATCCATTTTTCCATACCCGTGTCTAGTACAATACACTGATGTTCTATATATGTAAGCTCTCCATATTTTAGGCATCTGAATAAACCACAATCACAGATGACACACGGATATTGTGATGTCCCTTATAGAACCTATTACTGCTAACATGTCACTCGGTCGATACCATGCAACTTTTACATTTTTTTTCATTCTTTTTTTCGTTCTTTTTTGGTATCCCTTTGGCCTAAATAATGGGCATATGCCATCCTCAGCTCGTTTTACTTGCTTTTCATGTGTTTTGATTCCACTTTCTATTATTTCAAGTCTATATCGTTCCCCATATCCACTTTCTTGTAATATTACGCTAAATTCACTTAGGTCTTTCACTACCCTGTCTTCTTGTGTTCTACTGGTGTCTCGTAGTATCCTTTCAACTTCTTGCACTAGACATATCCTTTTCATTTTGCTTGACATTGCTGAGCTTTTTAGCAACACTCTAAAGTTTGCCATACTCTTTCTGCAGTGTCTGTATACTACTTCCTCTAATCATGAAACGCTAATAGTCTCTATTTATGACAAAAACTTTGATATTCCTGTGGGGTTTTATATAATCAGCAACACGGATACTTAAAATAACCAGTTTACTGGGTACTCAATTCAATTAAGCGCCACATTTTAATATTGCAGCAAATTGTCTCAACAATGCATACAAACAGTACTTGTGGTTTACAATAAAGTGTAGGATCATTGCGTGCATCCATGCATATGTCAATCCATGTCATATAATCCCCGCATTTCAATATTGCAGCAAGATTATACCGGGCGTCACACTCGAGTAGTTTTTGGCAACAATATATTTGGCTTCAATAAATTAGAAATAATGTAATCCCTTTCATATTTTCAACAGAGAAGTGTTTGTGATTTTATGCCCACTATTTATTTCATGTTGTCACCGGGCACATTGTCCGAAGAGAGTCTAGATCTTTTTCCTTGAGTTTTGGATGAAATAAATGCAGGCAGTTCACAATGCACAATCCAGATGTAGGCCATATCTCCAATCACAGTTTACTGATGACTTAAATTTGCTTTCTACTTGCTGCCACCAGTCATGCAAAATCCCGGTATAGTTAATCCTATGAATGTGTATTAATCTAATAGTCTCTATTTATGACAAAAGCCATGCTATTCCTGTGGTGTTTTATGTAACAGCATAGATGCTGAAATAACCAGTTTACTGCAGTAGGTTGCAATGATGACGAACGGGTACTCAATTTAATTAAGCCTCGCATTTTGATATTGCAGCAAGATTATACCGGGCGTCACACGCCAGTAGTTTCTTGCTAATACTCTTCAGTGCAGTATCATGCCGGCTTTACATTATATTGTAGCGGGATTATAGCCTATCTTGGACGTCACACTTGAGTGCATATTGCAACGAATTATAGATCTACGTGCACTGTTTCCCGGCTTAAATTTGCAAAGGTCAACATTTGCGAGAATTGTACTTAATAACTATGTGTTTTTGCCTGAATCTCAAAAAGTACTGGTTCGATTTTTTATCTGAAACTACCGCCGAAGAGAGCTCGTTGTACCCGTTCTAATGCGCCATTGCACCACGCCAAGCTCGTAGAAATAAAGAAATGTGGCGGACGTGACTATATACACGTCTTTAGCCTGCACACGTGGACAACACGGCCCTTGTTCTTGAGGCGTATCACGGCGAGCCCAATAAAAAAAATCAATGTTAACAACTCACCCGGTTTTGTCTATTTACAGGATATTTCTAATTTCCAAAGTGTAATGCATGTATTGTCCACACACTAAAGAATACGTACATGCCCAACAACGAAATAATAATATCTTGGGCTTCGTTCTAACGTTCCAAATATAAATCCTAAGAAACAAGTTAGGATTTATATAGTCATCTGTACTCATGGAACGATAATGAATAACAATACCGGGGTGGGGGTGGGGGGTCATGCATTTTTGGAGGCTCAAAGAAAACGTTAACCTACCCCCCCTCCATCAACATTTTAAAAAGTTGAGTGACCCTGCCCCCGCTAAAGCAAAAAGTCCTCTACATAGTCATTGAATTTTTGGACAATTGGTAAAAGAAAATATTTGATCAAATGTATCATAGCGTTTACTGAAGACTTCATGTGACATGTCACCAGAAATCAGCTTGATTTTTGTCCACATTACACAGCTTTAATCCATATCCACAAACATTCACAATTGTGGCAATACTTAACATGTATTAGGCGAATAGAAACTCCAGCAAAATTTTGAGTTTAATCAACCCGCTTTGCAAAAATGTATCACATATACCAAAATGTTCGCTGGAGTCTCAGGATCAATTTCAGTCCTGTTGTACTAAATTTCTCCTGTGCGAAAGTAGAAAAAATGGCCTTAATGTGGACCTATATCAAAACAAGCAAGACCTAACGATGTCTGGACCTGCGTCGTGTGTAACAGGAATTCCTATGAATATGCACATCTACATATGAAGTTCTTGTTATAAACCAAGTTTCATTGCTCTATATTGAGTAGTTTAAGAGGAGTAGCAGAGACAAGCTATTAGTATAGGAGGCAACAAATTCCTTAGTTCAAAGTCTGACAAAGAAGCATAACTGCTATAAGAATTGTAGAATATAATATCCCTGCTAATAAGAAGCACAAAATTTCTGAGTTCAAAGAGGCATAACTACCAGAGATAGATAAATGCATATGTTAGCCACTCCTTGCTATTATATTGATATTAGAATTTATACATAATGTTCTCATGTTCAACAGGACAGTCATTCAGGAAGCACATTTAGTGTTTAAAATATAGGAAGACCACCTCTCTTTAGTTGATAGCAGTATCATAGGCAGGAGGACGTTATGACAATTTTTTTTAATTATTTCTCAATGTTATTATGGAGAAGGTAAACCCCTAAACCCCGCGTTTTTTATTTCGTAAGGCTGAGGGGCTACCCACTGGACGTTCCCCGAGCACCCTCAACTAAACCCAACTCCGGGGGGGCAAAGCCCCCCAAACACCCCACCGGGAGTTACACATTTATGTTGGGTTGCCCAGGTTAGGAGTAGCAGAGACAAACTTTTGTACAAGCTATTAGTATAAGATGCACACAATTTCTAATTTCAAAGAGGCATAACTCCCATAAAAATTTGAGAATCAAAATTCCCTGTCAATATGCACATCTACGTATGATGTTCTTGCTATATACCAAGTTTCATTGCTGTATGTTGAGTCGTTTAGGAGGAGTAGCGGAGACAAGCTTTTACTACGGACGGACGGACAGGAGGACAGATGGACGGACGGTTGGAGTGACCCAGCTCCTAGACCTGCTCTGCCATTGGCGACGCAGGAAAAAACTAAACCGCGTCTGCAAATACATATTATAATACCCACACAGCAAAGTCATCCATTAAATAAAGACTACTCTAAATAAAAATCTATTGTTCACAGGACTTATACCCCAACTACTTGGCTACTCAGAACAGTAAACAAATCTATTTTATTTCTATTACTTTTCTCTCAGGAGCAGGATTTGTCGAGTTCGTAATTTTGGACTCATTAACACTTTTGTTTCAGAAAAAAAATACATATACTTTTCTCTACTTATACAGTTATATGTTAACATGAGAATTTTAATCATCCAGGACTTTTTGCATTCAATTAGGAAACTAATGAGCCATCTTGGGTGCTTTTATCTTAATATTTGACAATTTTATGAGCATAATACTAACCATACCCCCCAAACGTCATTTTGTGCCAAAGGGTATGTGACATACTGATATACCGTAACACTTTCAATAACATCTCCAACAAGTAATACAATGTCATGACGTCTAAGGTAATTTTGCATTCTGAACCCATATCTGCTGTAAACAATAGTAAATTTTGTATTATTAAGTTCCTTAATCACTTTTTAACATAATGTACCCCCGTATTTTGACACTATTAATTCAGAATGTACGTGGTCACTGCTTATTATATATTAAAACTAGGTTCAGATGGAGGTATTCTTTGCAGAGGCATATCTTCATTTCTATGAGTTCAATGGTAAGTTTTGAAAGATCACCAAGTGCGTCTTGGAACCTTCCCGAAGGATCATAGAGTGATGCAATAAATCCTCTTGAAGCTTCAATGGCACGCGCAGTGTCATCACTATTGAGATGATTGAAAGAGGGGAGCATTTTTGGTACACAATGTCTTCACTACCTTCTACACTTTCTTTTTACCTACTTCATAGAATGACTAGGTGGTATCGCAGCCAGTTAAAGCATGAATTGAAGGCAGTATTTCAGCTACCCCATTATCTACATTTGAGCAGATATCATGCACAGGAACAAGGGTCAGCAATGGCAGTCACTTTCCCTTTTTCAATGCATAGTTAATCAATGAACTGTAGCTTTGAAAAGAAGTGAATGGCAAGGACAAGTACATATGTATCTGATGACTTGATTGTCACACTTCCATTCAATGTACTTGTGACGAAAACTTTATCAGCCTCTGATGCATGGGATATCATTCTTGCACCTGCCTCTTCATGATTACAGAAAAGGTCAGGGACTTATAGTGATCCTTATGTCCACTGTCTCTTCACCATTAGCTAATCCACCAGAGAGGTAGATTTTTCTCTCTGAGTGACTGCGGTGATGGATCCGGGGGGGGGCTTTGGGGGCTTAAGCACCGCCCCCACCCCCACCATACGCGGTCTCAAGCCTCCTTCACTCATGCGTGCCAACCAACCCTCTTTCCTATTTTTTGTAATTGCCCCCTTCCACCCAAAACCAAAATACTCTCATGCTCTAGCCTTCTCTCAAGTCAAACCCCCCTTACCTAAAATCATAATCCCCCCCCAATACTCTTGTGTCCTCAAACCTACCTCTCCAGCCATATAATACTCACAAGCCCCGCCTTCTCTCAAGTCAAGCCCCCAACCCCAAAACACTATATGCTATAATACTCACAAGTCCCTGTCTTCTCTCAAGTCAAGCCCCCAACCTCAAAACACTATATGCTATAATACTCACAAGCCCCCACCTTCTCCCAAGCTAAGCAAACCAGCATATATATAGTATTTTGGGGTTGGGGGCTTGGCTTGAGAAAAAGCGGGGGCTAAAAATGTGAGGGTTCTCAATGCAATAATATCACAAGCCCCGCTTGCTCTCAAACCCCCAACCCCAAAATTCTATATATACGATATAATACTTACAAGCCCCTGCCTTCTCTCAAGCCACCACCATGCCATATTAGCTCTCACCGCCCCTCTCAAGCTTCTACCTTATCTCAAGCCAAGCCCCCCCCATCCCCCCCGCCCTCCCCAGCCATCTAATCACAAGACCCCGCTTTCTCGTAAGTTATTCTCCACAGCCATTTACTCACAAGCCCCTCCCCCTCCTCTCAAGTTCGCACATTCTCCCAAGCCAAGCTCCCCACTCCTACACCTTCACTCATACTCTCACAAGCCGCCATCTCTCAAGCCCACTCCCTGCCATATACTCACAAGCCCCCCCCAATTCTCTCAAGACAAAGCCCCCCCCCCCCCCAACCCCAAACCATATACTCACAAGCCCATGCTTTCTCTCAAGCCCCCACTTTCTCTGAAGTTACCCCTTCCCCCCTCAGACGTATACTCACAAGCCCCCCACCCCCATTCTCTCAATCCAAGCTATCCCCGCTTATACTCTCACAAGCCGTCGCCATGTCTCAAGCCCACTCCCCACATGAGATTTTGGTGCATTGTCACAAATCTATTGACAGAAGTTTGTCAATGCTGATATATTCACTGACAGAGTCATACATTTTTGCCAGAGAGGAACTTGACGCCCAGCTATGACTTGGTATTCCCTAGCTCCACTTACTAAGGCCAGTCTTCAGCTTCTTTCTTCCCTTTGACTGTCTTGTCACTGTTATATTGATCGAAAACATCCACAACAACATTTGCCTTAAGTGAGCACGTAAGAAGGTTTTCAATATAAACTCTAGTAATATCCCCAAAAATGTGACACTGATTTGGGAGAGAATGAACTTCACCCATTGCATCCCTGATGTAGACATGTATCTCTGGCTGGGGCTGAGGTGTTTGATCATTTTCACATTCTGGTACTTGCTTTTCAAGAACATGACCATCCTCATGGAACAGGAAAGTGGGCACTGCAGTGATGGGATGACTAATAACTTGTTGAAGAAGAGCAGTATCCTGGTGGACTCGTGTTATTTTCAGGGCCAATGAATGATCCAACTGTCCTTCTAATCGTAAACTGGCCATCTTGAAAACTGTTGTGCTCATCCTGAGGCAGTTGTGTCATATCTGGGGCATCCAACGAGCATAGTTATAATGATCCGTTGCAAAGAAATATGGTGTCATGGCTAACTGTAAAAATAAATGAAGATCCCAGTCACCTTCATGCTCTGCTCTGATACTGCGTAGCAGTATAAGTTTAACCAATACTGTACAGTTGGAGATTCTTGACTTTGCTGGTTTCTAAACTGCTGAAAATTTGCTTTAATATATTTCAGGGTTACAGTTTCTTCCGCTGGCGGAAGTTTCTGCGTAAACTTCCACTGTTCTTCCGTCCGGAAGAAATATCATCTTCCGCCATTTCTTCCGAAGCGGATAAAATATTAAATTCACTTTTTTCATGTAATTTGTAACTTTTTCTTATTTATAATATTGCACTATCCTATGACTTAAAATGTTTGTTTTAAGTATCGTCGAAATGTTATACAAATAATAAACAGTTACCACATACATTCTGAATTAATAGTATCAAAATACGGGGTGCATTATGGTTAAAAAGTAATCTAGGGACTTAATAATACAAAATTTACTATTGTTTACACAGTGACAAAAATTTGGAAGTAGCCCAAATTGGCCAGAAGGGCCAGTATCTTAAAATCTTATAGGCCCTTCTGATCCATTACTGGCCCTGCAAGTGCTGAAGGTGCAAAGCAATTGCTTGGGAGTCTGGGGGCATTGCCCTTCCCCCTCCAGAAACTTCTTGAATTTATTTAAAAGATTTATACAGCTGTCAACTGTCACTATATCCTGTTGGCATAGTGAAGGTAGACAAGACCAAGCTCTTTCGTAATGGGAGTGGGGTTTCTGCAAAAATAAAACGCAAAATTCCACCAAATTTTATGGTTGCCAGTCGGGCCATCATCTGAGAAACATTACTGGCCCTTCTGAGGTTGTACTAGCCTCGGGCCGACAGGCCAGTGCCAAATTTTATCACTGGTTTACAGCAGATATGGGTTCAGAATGCACAATTAGCTTAGAAGTCATGACATAATATCATTAGTTGAAGATCTTATTGAAAGTGTTACAGTATATCAGTATGTCACATACCATTTAGCACGAAATGACGTTTGGGGGGTAAGGTTAGTATTATGCTCATAAAATTGTCAAATATTAAGATAAAAGCACCCAAGATGGCCCATTAGTTTCCTAATTGGATGTAGTAAGTCCTGAATGGTTAAAATACTCATGTTAACTTATAACAGTATAAGTAGAGAAAAGTATATGTAATTTTTTTCTGAAACAAAAGTGTCATGGAGTCAAAAATTATGTACTCGACAAATCCTGCTCATGAGAGAAAAGTAATAGAGGTAAAATAAATTTGTTTACTGTTCTGAGTAGCCAAGTAGTTAGGGTATAAGCCCTGTGAACAATAGCTTTTTGTTTGGAGTAGTCTTTATTTCATGGGTGACTTTGCTGTGGGGTATTATAAAAAGTATTTGCAGAGCGGTTTAGTTTTTTTGACATAGGTCCACATTATGTATTTTTTTTTTTCACACAGGAGAAATTTAGTACAACAGGACTGAAATTGATCCTGAGACTCCAGCAATCATTTTGATATATGTGATATATTTGATTAAACATATTTTTTTTTTTAGGAGTTTTCGCAAAACATACTCTTAGATACTAAGGAAAAATGACGTTTGCCCAAAATATTTGATGGCGAAATATATTTTTCGAGGGGTCAAACAGGGGTCATCTTAAGGAAAAATGACGTCAAAATTTCATAAAATTGCATTTATCTCGATTAATAACAAATTTAGAGTAAAAACTTGTGTTGACCTTAGATAGGAACATATGTATGTGGAATCCAAATAAAACATTATATTTGACCTTTGACCTCTCCTTCAAGGTCAAACAGGGGTCATTGTGGTCAAAATTTCATAAAATTGCATTTATCTAGATTAATAACAATTTTAGAGTAACAACTTGTATTGACCTTAGATAGGTACATGTGTATGTGGAATCCAAATTAAACATCACATTTGACCTTTCACCTCTCCTTCAAGGTTACATTAGTAGGTCAATTTCAGGTATTTTGTTCATTTTTGAGTTTACGAAAGAAATGAGCAGCTTTTAACATTTTATTTGCTAATAATCCATGATAAATTAGTTTTATTGATGTAAGCATTTGTATTCTAGATTGGGATTACTTTTATGTTTTATTTTGATGAATACTTTATTAACTAATTATGCAAAAATATACGGACGAAATTAATATGATGGTAAATGCCATGGTTATCCCAGCGGTTGAACTAAGAAAATGATGATCAACCATTTTGGACCAAAGTTAATTTATTAGACACCCAATCATAGGAGTTAGCTTGTCTACTCTGATCATATTCATAAAGAGAAGCCATTGAAACTGCCTTTGAATATGTTTCATCAGATTACAGAAAACTTGAGGATGTTGGATTTTTGGTGAATGGTACCGTAATAGATTAATCTTGACCTACTAAGGTTCCTGCGCAGCCTTGTCCTGTAATTACAAGTACTTAAATATTAGCAAAAGGATTTTTATATCATTTATGAAGTTAGTAAATCACTTACATTAATTATGTTAATTTAGAGAGAAACTAAGAGCTGAACAACGTTGATCATTCGTAAAAAGATCACTTGAGTAATAGTGATGGATATTTCTGTTTTGCCTTGAACATATTTTTTCTATGACTGGCAACTAGAATAGAATATGTAGATATATTGGAATTAACTGGCTAGATGTAAGTATTGACATCAGAGAATTATTTCTCCAAGTTTATAGGACTATATCACATAGCTTCTACCAGGACTTAACCCTCGACCCTTACCACTGTGGCACCTATTCACAAAGCACTTAAGGCAGACCACCCGGGTCGGTCAGAATGTCCGAGTGGTCTAATGCGGCAGTTATACCTGTCTTAAGTGGTTGGTGAATAGGAGCCTCAATACAGTGGTAGTGTGTACTCAGGTTATACGGCTGTCAAACTCATTTAATAAACATTTCTAGTATCAAACAGGACGTGCATTTTCTCTATTCGTGGTACAATTCAATAAAGATCCAACATCCTCAAGTTTTCTGTAATCTAATAAAGCATATTCTAAGGCAGTTTAAATGGCTTTTTTTAATATGATCGGAGTTGACCAGCTTACTTCTATGATCTGGTAGCCAGAACTTTAACTTTGGTCAGAAATGGTTTATCATCTCTTTCTTAAGGTTGTCTGTCTTGTTACTACTATCACAGACCTTACAATGAATCATTGTAAGGTCTGTGCTACTATACACCGACACAAATGGAATCTTTTCCTGCATATATTCTTGCATACTTGTCGCTGAATATTTATGTGCGTTTCTACAGTCATCATGGTATTTAGCTTCTCTTGCCTTCAAATCTACATCTATCGCTTTACACAGCATCCTTTCATAACTTCGTCTCTCTGAACCCTCTTTTAAGGTCTTCCCTCCAGTTTCTGTTTTACATGTCCAACTTTCACTAAAAAGACATTTGCCAGGAAGAATTAATTCTGGAGTATTTTCACCACTAAACAGAAATAACAAGTGAATGTTATTGATAAATTTGATTTTTTTTCTTTATTGATAGTTCAACCTCTGGATCTTGATCTGATTTTCATTTTATTGCTTTTAGATATTTGAGATTTGTGAATATGCTGTAGCATTCTTTGTGATAACCATAGCATTTACTACCATATTCAGTCGGTACACTTTTGCAAATTTCATCATAATGTTGTTTTAGATCCTTTAAACTTTGTCTCACTTCAATTGTTTCTTAATTTTCCCCAACTTGAATCTGATAAATTATCTATTTTGAAAGACTGCATACTTCTAAAACGTATGATGCATGATTTTATATTGCCCTTTTTCCTTGTTTTGCATTGCTTCTTAGATTTCATTTTCACTGAATTTTCCATGATTTAGCAATGACCATTGTATTATGAAGATGTATTAAATTTGTTGTGCTTTTTGTAAGTTACACATTTTTTAATCCAATGTCCAATCAAATAATACTAAAACATAACAAAATTTGAGAAAATGCACTTTATGAAGATATCAATGATACTGATGGTGCCTCAAATTCTACCATTAAAAGTGAAACCCATTGATATATTAAACTATTTAGTAAAATATTGATTAAAATAAAACATAATGTAATTCCAATCTAGAATACAAATGCTTATATATCAATAAAACTAATTTATCTTGGATTATTAACAAATGAAATATTCAATCTGCTCATTTCTTTCCTAAACGAAAAAATGAACAAAATTCCTGAAATTGACCTACTAGTGTAACCTTGATGGAGAGGTCAAAGGTCAAATGTGATGTTTAATTTGAATTCCACATACACATGTTCCTATCTAAGGTCAATACAAGTTGATACTCTAAATTTGTTATTAATCGATTTAAATGCAATTTTATGAAATTTTGACCACAATGACCCCTGTTTGACCTTGAAGGAGAGGTCGAAGGTCAAATCTGATGTTTTATTTGGATTCCACATACACATGTTCCTATCTAAAGTCAATACAAGTTGATACTCTAAATTTGTTATTAATCGAGATAAATGCAATTTTAAGAAATTTTGACCGGATGACCCCTGTTTGACCCCGAAAAATATATTTCGCCATCAAATATTTTGGGCAAACGTCATTTTTCCTTAAGAGTAGTATCTAAGGTACAAAAAAAATATTTTTGCGAAAACTCCCACTGTGTACAATGGTGTGCAGTAGCCGAAACTCATCGTATTTGGATCATAATCTTTGCCTTCTTTAATTGCGGTTTCATCAGTTGCACACCAAAAACGATCTTTATGGTTTACAACAATATACATTCATTGTGTATTTTTTTCTTCCATCTGTATATTTCACTGGCCAATAGCATAGCTCTCCAAAAATTGTTTTGACAGGTTCTGTAATAAAGAATGGATTAGTTTTAGGGAGGGGAGGGAGGGGAGGGGGAGGGAGGGGAGGGAGGGGAGGGAGGGGGGAGGGGAGGGAGGGGGAGGGAGGGGAGGGAGGGGGGAGGGAGGGGGGGGAGGGGAGGAGGGGAGGGGAGGGGGAGGGGGGGAGGGGAGGGAGGGAGGGAGGGGAGGGAGGGGAGGGAGGGGGAGGGGAGGGAGGGGGGGAGGAGGGGAGGGAGGGGAGGGGGAGGGGGAGGGAGGAGGAGGGAGGGGGGAGGAGGGGGGGAGGAGGGAGGGAGGGAGGGAGGGAGGGGGAGGGAGGGGAGGGAGGGATTAGTAACATATAATCACAGTTCATGATTTCCACATGATGCTCCTTGAAGAAACACATGAAAGCATGAAAAATGGTAAGATAGCAGGCAACTTACTGAGACGGCGACCAATCATTGAAATTATTAATATAAACTTACCTGGTTTCTCGCAGACGCAAGCATTTTTTTCTTCACACGTCTCCTTCGGAGTCAGGTTATACTCCTCAAACCTAAAAGTTTCACACTTGTCTCCCTCCCTAAGAGTCCAAATTTCCTTGGACTGGTCTTTGTGGTAGTCTACGTATTCTGCATGATAAAACAAACACCACAGGTCAGTACAAACACACACACCATGCGACAATAAATAGGCATGTATTAATTTGTGTTTTGGTCACACCAGGGCCACAAATACAGTATTCGTTCTAATAAGCACACAGTGTGCTTACAAAAACATATTTCAGCAAAAAACATTAATAAGTCCACCCCTTTGACCCCACAGAACATGATAATACAACACGCCGCGATGGTTATGTGGTAATGTAAAGAAAGTGGTCCAGGAACACAATGCATCCTGCACTGATTACAACGTGCCCAAGACCTTGTCCAGGCATGGTTTCACGAGAAACATCTCACTACCGGGCATCCCATGGCAGACCTTGTGTATATTCTGGTTCCTTTGTAGGGGGTGCAAATTCCAATATTTCATGCTGGCCTTTGAGAGTGGGATTTGGTAAAACGACTGCACTAGGTCTGTTATAATCATGTATTTCCATGATGCGATCTCCTGCAGCAACCTGTCTACACTCGGCATAAGTGATGGCTGTGGTTTATTGGACCAGCATTTGGAAAAACGAGCCTTTAGGTTTCTTGTTTACTAGAAAGGAATATATTCCACCCATGTCTTCTGGCCTAGCCAGCACACCACTCTTTTCGAGCTCGTCACATTTGTCTTGCAACTCCTGCATACGATCCTTGTTGTATTGGGGCACTCTTCCTTTGTGCTGTGGTGGGAGAACTGGGCCCATGTTTACCACCGCTTTTATGTCACCACATTTACCATTGTACATACTAATCTTTGTATCCAAGACCTTGTCGTATTGGGTATCTAAATGCATCTCTTTCTTCTTGAGTAAGGATACTATCTGGGTCAATAGAAACTGCTGTAGAATCCCTGCGCCTAAACGTTAACCCTTTGTTTTGTCACACTAACACCAATAAAATTATATGAAAGCATGAGCATCTCACTCTGAGTATCAGATGTTCGGACGAGACCTCTGACACATAACTATTCTCATTTAAAATTCCTGACCAATCACAGGCTGTTAATCTATGATCATCACTGGCCGGTGATGAATATAAATGAGGTCAATTGACCAATCACAGCTAAGTATCAGATGGTTGTGGCGGGTTCAACCAATCAGGTTGCAGTATTTAAACAGGTCATATAAATTATGTTAATCCACTCTCAGGCAAAACATGTCAGAGGTCAATTTGCTTGACATCTGATACTCAGAGTGGAGCATCGGCAATAGAAAAGGGTTTAACCTCGAAGCTTCTGTGTTGCTTTGTTTTGTTCTCCATTGTATTCCTTTTCCACGAGATAATCCATCTCATCGTCATCATTGACTTCGAGCTGATCACGTCCACGCCTAGCGCCTTGCATTTCTTCTCGCAGTCGGAGTAGCTGCATGGTTCTTCCTTTCGGTGTTGCAATGTAATAAGAAGTGCGTCGATTGAGTTTGCTCATCCACTCTGAAACAAACACATTAATGACACTCTACTTCTGTGGCCAATTGGGTAGGGCGTTGGACTAGCGACCTATAGTTTTCATCAAATATTTTTCAACCAAGTATTTTCAAGGAATATAAATATTACAATAACAAAATATATATACACTATAGTAAAAACAGTAGTGGTAATTTACGTAGGAAAACAAAAACAGTTTTTAATGTAATCGTTGTGTACTGACCGCTAGTTTCACAATGTCGTCCTGTTGTTTTGGTGAAGCATTGGCAGCTGTATGTCCGATCGCTGTATGTACACGTTCCGTAGTTTTGACAGGGGTTAGAACTGCAGGGGTCTAAAAGAAAACATCATACGGTTGAGAAACTAATCATCAAAATACGTTTAATACAAGTCATTGTAAATGGAGGATATATACTGATTAGTATAATATTTAATCTGCATAATTCATCAATAGAAAGAATGGCAGGTTAATTTGTTAACTATTTTTCGGTGAATTTGATGGGACAGGTGCCTAACACTAAATATATTTGACATCCGGGATTTGGATAATTCAAATATTCGGACCATAAATTCAGTCTTTGTTCTACAGCGCCGTGGCTGCTGACAGTTTTTTAGTTTTAATAATTTTATTTCAGTGACAATGCCATTGACATAAATATAGGCCTACATTAACATTTACGCTAATATATCATATGAAACAAGTAACATGTTTACATATATATCATCTGCTACTGATGAAAGTATGGAAACTGATGAAGAAGAAAGTGAGGAGGAAAGTGAGGAGAGTGAAGAAGAGAGTGATGAAGAAGAGGAAAGTCTGGTTTAAGAAAAAGACATCCAAGAAAGCCACAGCAAAGGCTACTTTGAACAGGTAAAATGTTCACTCTAGGATGGTGCGAGTGGTGAGAGCTTCGCTGGTGCTGTAGCGTCATGTTGTGAGCAGCTTGTGTGCAGGCTTCCCAGAAAGTGATATTTATATATTATGGGTCAGTGATATTATTTCAACAGGAGCAATAAATGTGATTCAATCTTAAAGGTTATGCTGAGTGGCCGAATAAGTATACTTGTAGAAAAGCAGTAGGATGTGTAATGTGCATTCTGAAAGTTTCTTTCATTTAAACAACGTATTAAAGCATGTAGAGCAATTTAAATGTCACAACATAAACAGCCAGCTAGTGACCATCAAACTCATGAAGCAGCCAAATGTAAACAGAATGATTTTTGTCAGATGTAACTTGCACGGTGCATGTAAGAAGCTTCCTTTCTCTGCTATGTTAATTGTGACGTCTGCCGTTGGAAATCCACAGCACGTTTGGCGAAAATCATTTGCTTAAGCAATGTCACGTGACCTCATGTTTTATCTTACAAGACATCATGGTATTTTTATAGGTGTAATATATAATTAAGGTGAAAAATATTAGTATCATTTTCCTTACACTTCTAATGGAAGATACATCGTTTATTGATCCTGGAATTACAGATCACTTATATTTTGATTGAGGATTATTGCGTCGCTTCAGTAGCTGAAGCGAAAGCCTTGTGATCACTTTGTTTCTATGTATCTATGTATCTATGTATCTATGTATCTATGTATGTATGTCTCCGGACAAGCTAGAGCCCCCACCGTTCCACAGATTTCGTTCAAACTCTACACGACCATGAGGCACGAGGCGACACCGAAGTGATTCGATTTTGGGCGCCCCGCCAATTAAATCCTGCTCTCCAGAAGCGCCTTTATGACATTTCTAATGATATTCAATGCACTTAGCATGTTTACAACGTGCGTGTACGTCATACCCGTGTAACGTATGACGCAAGTATACCAGCAACGCTGAACGCAGTACTCAAACGGTCCCAACCAAACCACAATAAATCACAGAACCATTGCATCAAAAAATCATATTAACAAAGCTGTTTCCGATGTTTTTCTCTTCAAATTCACAGACTTCTCGACTGCAAAAGCATACATTTTTTCAATATATTATCTTAATTGTTCATAAGTCAACGTCGTTCTAGCGAGGCAGTGTTCTTTGAACACTTTTGATCTAGTCTTGAAGTTGTAGTCCAAAAAATAGATATATTTTTTATACTTAATTTTACAGGTTTCAATAAATACTATTTATGACGATTATTTTAAGATTATTACTATGCATCATAAATCTTACCGCCGCGGTGGTCAAAATAAGATGACATTTTGTTTCACCAAATGAAGTTCATCAAAACCTGGGATCAAGACATGTACATTGTCATTATTTTCGCTATTAATATACCCAGTTTGGCTCATGAAACAACTAACCTTTATATTTTGTTTCACTTTATATTGTTTAATACATGGTCAAAGTGCACAACTAGACAAAAAATTTACAAAATCTTTTGGATAATGGTAAATTGAAGAAACAATAGCTGCTTAATAAGATTTATGATACATAGTAATAATCTTAAAGAAATCGTCATAAATAGTATTTATTAATACCCGTAAATTTTTTTTTTAAATTTGAATAAAATCGGTTCATAGCATGCCCAGTGACAAACATACATACATAGTTACAAATGAACGAAATACAAGGCTTTGCTTCAGCAGCTGTTTTGTTGCAGATATTTGATTAACAGTAATATTGATTAATGTAACATGCTGCCGCGCTAGTGACAGAATGAAGTCTCAGAAGATGGACATAAAACGATGTTCGCAAATATTTAGTCATGGTAAAAAATGGATTTTTGCAAAATTAATCTATTAATTTATATAAAAAGAAAACCAATGAATCTTATTTGCAAAGCAAATATCATTGTTAGAAAAATGGAAAAAAAAATATAGTACAGATAACTATTTTCTAGTACTTTGTTCACACATTAATATACACATTCAAAAAAAATATGAAAGGATGATTGTTGATGTGATTCTAGAAAGCCATAATCATGTAATAATATCGAACAAATATACACACACATGCATAATAAAGGATTAATTCAATTTCTTATTAATATATTTTGTACATTCATCAATTTCCTTATATGGTAAAAACAAATGAATTTACATAATACAATACTTTCTTCATAGCAACAGCTATCATAATTTACAACTATATCTTAATATTTCGACAACAATGTCTGTTTGTCTTTCTCAAGAGTGTAGAGTCATAATGCAAACACTGTGACTCCAGGATTGCAAGTGTGTCAGTGCCCCCCCTTTAACCTTCTTCTTCCTCAGTATAGGGAAGTACACATCTGGTAACTGGTAACCATCTGTCCTATTCAAAGAAGCTTTTCTAAGGTGAATGTATATATATTGCTTCTTGAATTTTCCTACTTATGTCATTCTGTTCTTTTGCAAGGACTTTAATCCTTTCTTTTAATGGGTTGTCTCTGTTCACCAAGTGACCAGTCTGTTCTCGGTGTTGACTAGGTGCAAACTTACTATCCCCTTTACTTATTGACTTCTGGTGTTCTGTGGTTCTTTAATCCAATGATCTTCCTGTTTCCCCCACATATATCTGTCCACACACATCACAGTCACATTCATATACCACCCCACACTGTTCGCTAGTATCCAAAGGGTCTTTCGGTCTTTAAGAATTTACACAATTTATAGCTTGAGCAAAAGTGAAGTGATCTGAACGAGTCCCACAGGACAGATTTCCCTACGTTTCTCACCAAACTGCACTACAACTACTGCATTGAATTCATTTTAACAAATTTTTCACTAATATCATACCCATGCATTGAAACACATTAATTGCTTTATCTACTAATTTGCAAATGTGTGATGATTCAAAGCTTGCAAGTGGCAAAATAACATTATTTACTGATGAGAACATTAAACATTGCCACTTCAATATCAACAGGAGCACTAATTTTTTTCCTCCACTGTCCTCGTATTAGTTTTTACATAAACTTCTCCTTCTTCTTTACAATAATCCTAGCACTCAATGGAAGAATGAGTGTTTGTAATTGTCAGTATTGAATTTGGGTGATTTTAGTCTCCATGAATTTGCAGATCTGGTCCTTGATAGCCCTTTATGTTGAAAGATGCACATTGTCTATCGCCAGAATGACAACCAGACCATTCATAATCCTGTACATTATTGCCAATCCTACATAGTATATCTATGTAAGATGTTTGCCCTACACATGCATAGATTACTCTATAAAATCCTCCCGTGCCATGGTTTGATGTTCATGCATGTTCAGTGAATAGATTTATTTACGGCTATATCATCATTTGGCTTTTACAGGATTGAAATTCTATAGCCAGTCATTACTAAATGTCATGACTATTTCTTTATCCATTTCTGTGCATGTCTTTTGAATAACTATTTCAACACATAACAGAGATATAACTGTTTGTCCACTAAATAAGTTCCTGTACACTGCACAATGTTATCATTATCCAAACTTGGATCATTTTCAAACTTACGTTTCAATTGTACATTGATAATCATAACAACCTTAGCAAGGCAATCCTTACTAAACTCTCATTATATAAAAACTCTCATTTTTAAAAACCTTCTGGTGATCATTTTGCACAATCTCCTCAACCACACATCTGCTGACTACAATAAACAAAACTGTCTGCCCATCAATGAGCACAGGGTTGCTTGTCAGTAGTGTTGGCACTACCACTTCTTCTGAGAGGCTATTCCAATTGTTGACCACACACATTATAAAACATATAATTAATTAAGTCTGCTATCTTTATAAAATCTTATTGTCTGTAATTTAAAAGCATGATCCAGTGTGTTAACATTCTTATTAATATCCTTAGAAAATATCCCGATGTAAACTGCGTAGTCTATATGCACAAAATAATAATATCTTGAACTCAATTATCACATTATCATAAGATCCTTAAGGAATAAGAAATTCCAAGTTAGTGTGAGCATACAGATTTATATTGTTGAAGGTAAACTTATACCTGGTACTGCACATTATTTGCGGTGTATAATAGCTTTTTATAATTTTCTATCTTGTACTGCTAATATTGTACTATACTATATTTTATTCAGTTTTCTTCATTAAATGGAAAGTTCCCGTGAAGGACGGACGTTGTTCTTGTTGTGAAATATTTATAGATGATTGGAAAATGGCAGAGACAAATAATTCAACAGGTTATGGGCCCAGTGCTAGTGCTGGTGGAAGCAGGTATGCAACTTATGTTTGATG
>JAGTTF010004865.1:74938-87132 GCA_019095985.1 Streblospio benedicti | reverse complement strand
TTATGCAACATTATGTGACCTTGTGTTTTAGTTTGCAAGACAGCACGGTATCTTTAAAGATGTGATAAATTTTAAATGTGGAGAATATAGATATTATTCTTTTCACATTTGCAATGGAAAATGCATTGTTCATTGATACTGGGCTTTTCAGAACAAATATTATTTTGGCTGAGCATTATCTTTAAACCAGACATATTCAATTTGCAAAGCAATAGCTCAAGTAATCTTTGAGTTATGAGCCTGTTTATTTCGGACGGAAAAACAGACAGAAGCAAAGCTAGAAATCATTTAATTGGCTGTCATCCATCTGCCAGCCTTTCTTTGAATTGACTACAACACAGTCTTGTCGTTTTGGAGATACGGATCCCAAAGAGAGGCACAATACTCCAGTCCAGATCATATTAGCGATATATAAGCTGTCTTTTTCAGTCTCCGGGGGAAACCTAGCAGGTTCCGCCTAAGGAAACCAAGACGATTGTTAGCTTTTTTGGTTATGGTGTTGAGATGATCACCCCAGTTCAATGTTGCTGAAATCTTTACACCCAAGTGTGTGCAGGAGTCCACATTCTCCAATATTTACTGTCTAGTTAGTAAAAATTAGAGGTGGGACATTCGGTCGGTTTCAGCCTTCGAACCTTCGTGACACTTTGCCGAACAAACCTTCAAACGTTCATTGATAAGTAGGCGAGTAAATATTGAACTTTAAAAACTCTCTTGGCGATAAATGTTGAAGAGAAAAATATCAGACACAGTAGAACCTATCTTTGTTTGCACCATTGCCTTTCTAAAATGGCTATAGCTCACCTGTGTTTCTATCACAAGACAATCAGTTCATGATTAGTTAAGGTCTTTTGAGATGCCGCAGGTACAAGTACTGCCTTTGATGATGCCGTCACAGGTGTTGTGGTCAAGTTTGCATTAGGACGCGATCACTAAGTATTACGTAATTGTGCAGACCTGGTACTATGGTCACTTGACGTTGAAACTTGCATAACCAGAGACTATTGATCATTGGGCCTAGTTAGACGCTACACGAGTTCTCATCTTAAGTGACCAATTGGCAGCTCACTTTCATGTTGGATCTGCCCAGGCGAGGGTTAAGTAATTCTTTGGCTTGTGTTGATAATAACCATTATGGCTATTGTTTACTGTGGTCTTTGAGTACCTGTTACATTATCAGTTACGTAACAACTCGCCATCTGTAAGCAGGCTGTATAAATAACTACAAGTCAGTTGACTATTTTGTGACAAACGCTTGACCTGTGTTCAAATAATAGATAATGCAAGTCTTTATCATGTAAATATTGTTTCAACGATGAAAACTGTGACCGTTATGACGATTATTTGACCACGTACGTATGAGCAAAAATAAAGCAAATTAGCGTCACCCGAAGGTTTGGTTGTGAAAGTTATCTTTGAAGGTATAGGTAGGCAAATGAAGGTTCGAAGCTTCGACGCTTCGGCCCACCCATAGTAAAAATAGACTAAAGAAGTAGATCGAGCAATTGTATGTAACTTAAAAGTGAACTTAATATATCATAAAACAATTTACAGAGAAAAGAAAATTTTGAAATCTTAAGTTCCTGTTATCAATAATTTGGTGAAAATTTTGTAATAAAAGTCATTATCATTCATAAACATGTAAAAATAGTTTGAAATAATCTCAATTCGCGCGTGAAGAGAGTATGTTTATAAAGTTTATACATACATATGCTTGATATATTTACTTTGTCATTTGTGGCGATACAGTGTAAATATGCACAAAAAAGAAAAAGAAATTGAATAACACGGTGGAAAAGTGAATTGTGTAGGAAATTGCACCCACTTAGCTGGCAGTGCTTGCCGTAGAATCCCGGCTGGCACTCGCAGGTGTACGCTGTGGCATTGATCTGGTGGCAGACGGCTTTGTTCTTACACTGACATTCGCAGTCCTTACAGTCGCACTTACAGTCTGTAAACAGAGAACAGCAGACCCCGTTCTAATAAGCGCACAGTGGGCTTACGATTCAGCAAAAAAAAATAATAAGCGAATCTGTGCCTGACCACAAAATATATTAGATTCCTGCCCAAGAACGATGTGAGGTTCATGTTCATTTAGCAAAGACTATATTGTCACACTTTTAAACATTATCGCCATTAGCATTTCACTTCAGTATCCAGGGCATCAGTCTGACAGCTTATATCTGGAAATAACTTTGTTCAATCGGCTACTAAATATTGATTAAAATTATTCCTGCAATGTTTTAATTCAAATCATTTTCTTTCACACAATATATTCTATGTATAAGGCACAAATAAGCTTAAGAGGGAAGCCTAATACATTTTCATCAATGAGGGAAAAAATTCTCATAAACATGATTTTTGCATCATTCATTTACAAAAAATAGCCCCACCACATAAACAATTTTATTTTATTTATTTTTTGTTTTTTTAGATATTTTTAAACACAAAATTTTCAGAAATATAGGCATATCTTTAGGTACATAAATAGAAACAGTCAGCCACATGTCAATTATTCTGTGGTTCTATCTTAGATTATTTATCAACGTCGCCCCTGCCTTCTTTTTTTTCATTTTGTGACCTTGTAGTCAAGCAATTGATGAAAATTTTCTAACTATTTTTAACTATAACTAACTTAACTATATTGAGATTGTGTTTTCTTCTGTCATGAACGATATTAGAATAGGTGCAAGATTTTACCAAGTTTATGCCATTGTGGCATCTGCCACTGTGAAATCAATAATCATTACAAAGTATTCTAGCAACTTGGTAGACAGCATATGGAATCATGTTAAGTTGAAATCAATAACTTAATCAATAACTTAAAACATTTTCCTTTTGGAGACAATTAGTGACATATTTTTAGTTTAAGTGATATTGTTATTCATATTTCGAAGATTTAGTTTGGATGATAATTAATGTACACTGGATGGCTATGACGTTGTAATAGAAACAAGGAAATTGGACAGTTATATCAATAGCTGGAGCTGAACAAGAGCTGAAATACATCTAATCTAGTTATCTACCTGTAGCGGCGACCAACCCGAAGCACAGGCACCACACGGTCAGAGTGAGCAGCATCCAGCTGGAGGATTCTGGAAGAATGATAACGGTACAGTGATAATGATGACGATATTGGCATGATTGTCAGTATCAAAAAAGATCATAGTGATAATGTCTACATATCGAGGAATGGAAACCATAGTCCATAGATGTAATATTTTTATCATCACGGCCTAGTGGATAAGGTCATATAGAAAAAGTTTGAATGGTTAGAACATTATCTAATGTTACATACTCACCCATGTGACATGATATAGATCTACATGAAGAGAGTTCCATAATTTTTGATAATTGGCGTGTGTCGTTGTTTAGATTTACACTACTGTCACTAGCCTAGTACACAGGGGCAAGTTATAGACTAGAATATGAGCTAAACACTAAGGAACTCACCACCGAAGTATATAATACAAGGTATATACTTCGGTGGTGAGTTCCTTAGTGTTTAGCTTATATTTAGTCATTAATTGCCCCTGTGGCCTAGTAGTATTAAATGCAAGACCAACAGGTGGAAAGGTAATGACTATATGTATTAATTTCAGTTAACATCAATGGCAATGCATGCCTTTTTTAATTTTGTCAAAACGTGAATTGTTAATCAGACAAGATAGTTAATTATGAAGTAATTTTCTTAAACGATAATAATCGTGCAAATGCTCAACTATTATGCAATATTTTATTATTACAGATACTAGATCTAGTACATGAGCAACATGCCACCTGAGTACTCTGAGAGCAAAAGTGGCTACATGGAGTCTGACATTGCCCGAATGATGACTGGTAAGTTTAATTACCTTATTTTCTAATCAACATTCGTTACACTCTACTATATCTAAGCGGCCAGACCCAATACATTACCCCCTATTAAACACTGAAAGCTGGTTTCACAGTGATGTATTGATTGTTAAAAATTAACTTGTAAATGTATGCATAATGAATAAAGATAATCATATCTATTAATTCTTTCATCTAAATCCATGTGTTAAAATTCAAGGTCAACGGGCATTTAAATGTTAAAGAGAAAAAGATATTGAGAAGAAGGAAAAAGAAGACATTTCTAATATTATGAAAGACCATTAAACAAGAAGAGACTACCCAACAAAAACAAAGAAACAAGGGCAAGCAAAACAACAAATGAGTGTTAACAGTTTGTGAAGCAGAGACAACCTGAAGTTACTTGTTTCCTCTATGCAAGTATGAAGTTTTCAAAACTTTAATTTCAGGATTTTAATGCCAAAAAAAATGACTATGTATTCTTATATGTTGTTGGCAAACAGAATGCAGAAGTTTTCAAAACTTTATTTCAGATTTTAAATTTTTCAAAAAAATTGCTACCGGTAGATACCTTTTTGACTTTTTCATCTCAGTAATAATATAGTCCTATCAATAAAAAAAAAAATTCAAAAAGATCTGCCTACAGTGTCCTATTTTAAGAAAAGAAATTTACAGTGTTCATTTTGATTTTAAATGATAGATTTTGATTTACAGATCAAAGTTTATAAAATAACTAATACTCTTTAGACAATATTTCATTATGGCAAATATGAGGCTTTATGGCTCCTGTGGCACGGACAAATATTGTTAGTTTGTAATTTGAACAATAATACTATGTTACATTTATTGATAAGGATTAAAAGATGTACTGCTGAGTGATGTAGTCATAAAAATCACTATTTGTTTTCAGTTTAATCTGTGTAAAGGCACCTAGGTTCCTGGACGTACTCAGTACGGTATTATTACACTGTCTCTGTACTTTCTCAAAAGATACTCACTTTCACAGGGCTTAACACTAATTTTTTTTCAAGTGCCCTGCAGGGCACATGGTGGGTCAAATCCAGTTGCTCTGATCTACATGTAATTATTAGTTAGTTGCCCTAAAGCTTTTTAGTTAAATTGCAGAAGGTATTTTTTTTCAAATTATACTGTAAATATCAATTCAACATTATGTATTAACAATGTTGTTTATATTCTATATTCTTTGTTGATAAATTTATTCTTAACTATCAGATCAGACATGAAAAACTTCATGTACAAGTTCGACTATAAGGAATACCGACATTTCATACGAATTGGTTATTAAGGGCAAAATATGGCAAGAACTGGTATTTTGAACGACGTGCCACCAAGACACACAAACCTAAGATTTAATATGCCCTGACTTAGATTTTATGTGCACAGGACACCAGGACACTAGCTACTGTCTAGCCCTGTTTCATGAATGAATATTTCTGTAAGTTATCTCTGGACAAATTAAATCTTGGGAGAAAGAAGTGCAGAGACAGTGTAACAATACCGTACTGAGTACGTCCAGGAACCTAGGTGCCTTTACAGTTTACAGATTAAACTGAAAACAGATAGTGATGTTTATGACTACATCACTCAGCAGTGCATCTTTTAATCCCTATCAATAATGTAACATAGTATTATTGTTCAAATTACAAAATAACAATGTTTGACCGTGCCACAGGAGCTATAAAGCCTCATATTTGCCATAATACCTGTGCAGGGCATAGCGTTCAATGGGTCATTACATCATGAAATATTGTCTAAAGAGGATTAGTTATCTCATAAACTTTGATCTGTGAATCAAAATCTATCATTTAAGATCAAAATGAACACTGTAGGCTGATTTTGAATTTTTTCATATAGGACCCCCAGAAGGGTCCCAAGGGGCGGATCTTCAAGGTGGTAGGGGGGGGGGGGGTCACAACGTCGACGGATCGGATTGAAATTTTTTTTGGTTGATGTGGGCCCCTGAGGGGAAATTTGGTTTAATTAGCACTGAGATCAGAAAAAAAGTCCAAAAAATGGGACACCCTAATGTGGGTCTCTCGTAAAGCACGCACAAATTAGACTTTGAAAGATATCAAGGTGCCAAATATAACAGAATTTTATTCCTGGACAAACAGCATTTAAATTACAGTTTAACCAAAATTCAATGACTTTTTACTAAATTTCATTTTTTCAGTGACTAAAAAATTTGATGACTTTTCCAGGATCTTGAAAAAATATGATTTCAATGACTTTCACTTGAACAGATTGTGGGGGCATACTTTTCATTTCTCAATTACTGGGGGTCTTGACTTTTATTTTGTAATATATGGTGGGATGGGGGGGTAAGACTTTCCTTCTCAGACCTTTCAAAAATCTCCCTGACCCCCCCCAGCAAATTGTAAATGACCAGGCCCTAACTAATCATCTTAATATTTAGAGCTGTCAATTCTATTTTTCAGTTGATGGCATCATTTGGCAGTTGGAAGTCAGTAGGTGTTTGCTCTAGAAGATCCTAGACATCTGCAATATTAGCACCATAGCATTCAAATCATGCTTAGCCTTTGGTAGGGGTGTTGCCCATGGACAATTCAAACATGACTATTCATCACCAACTGCCCACATCATTATGAATTTTTCATCACAATGAACGGTAATTAGGCTAACTTTTAATGAATGATGTACAAGTAGAATAAGTTGTTTAACTTTGGCACTTCTTTTGAAGTCCATTCTAGTATATTAGGCTGTGCACAAAGCCATGTAAATGATGCTATGTAGTTTGAGTTTCAAAGTTACTGTTTAATAAAATAAAATTTTATGAAACAATTTGTATTCTTTTTTATAAATAACATATATTTATTACAATGTTAACTTAAATAGTACCACAAATAGTAACCACATTCAGTATTGAAAAAGTTGGGAATTTAACTGTCCAAAACATGTGGGAACCCTGTACTTAGTATATAAAAAATAAGTTGTTGGTATATTATTATTTTATTTTTTCAATTTATAACAGATTGATTTTGTTTTTCCCCATAAAAGTGAACTCATTCATTATTTACTTCCCAGTATTTATATCAACACAGTAGCACTTTCAACATTATTTTTCCTTAATAGTGGGGCGGATATGTGACAAATACAGGCCAACATGTTCACTTCTGGCAGAAAGCATAAAAATTTGTATATAGGGGTTTTTGGGTATGCTGATTCCAAAAAGATCGGGAACCACGCTCCCAGATCATTGGTTCCTTCCGAAATCCAAGATGGCTGCCAAGATGGCGGCCGGTACATACATAGTATGTAACTTTTTTACTATTAGGTCTAGAATAACATGTAATGACACTTTTTGCACTGAATGTGGCATGGGAATCCAATTCTGATATAATGTTAATGATTGGAGGTGACCAACAAGGTCAAAGGTCATGTTCACGATTGAATAAAGGTTGATTCTTGACACCTACACAAAAATGTCTGCAGACAAAAAACTCGAAACACTGTTGAATTATGTTGTCCATATCAATATTTTCCAATATATCTTTATTTGACATAAAGCATTTAAAAGTATGATTTGATTTGTTTTACAAATATTATTATTAAAACTTATCCAAACATTTCTGTGTTTATGTTACTAAAGATGGATTTTTAAGCCTATGAGTTGGGCGATATACTAGTTGAATACATCGACAGATATAAGAAATATCGTAGAACCTAATAAGCAGAAAATTGTGGTTCCAATATTATTTTCAATGGGGCTTTTATCAGAGGTTCTCTAATTTATACATCATCCCTATAGATCTATATAGTACTCTAGATCTATCTAGATCTATCTGGATCTATAGTACTGTTCAAGTTCTTCCTTTTCCAGAGTGGTGTGAAGAAATGGCAACACACCACCCACAGTTCTTCTATTGGAACAAAAGCCTGCAACTGGAGATTTTGTTTCTCCATTTCCTACATTCACAACGCGATGCACACTTTCTCCTGTATGTGGAAACCCTCGGAAAAATCATTCCATTGATGTTTGCAATCGACCACTACCATTACTCTAGGTGGCTTTCAATACATGTAAGAGATCTGATGCAACTCCACGATCAGTGTCCAAGCGCCTATGCTGAGTTCATGGCAGGACATTTTGTAACTCAGAAATCGTCTCACAAGTTTCCTCATTGGCGCATGATCAGATACATGAGCAGTTGAATGCTATGGTGAAAGGTGATGGGGGTGTTATAGGAATCACTGAGAATGACCAAGCCTTACGACGTTGGATGGTTGCTGGCCCGGAGACTGCCAGAATGCTCAATGAATGTGAGGACAAATATAATCAAAAGAGGCAAAAACATGATCGTAACCATGAACAAATTCCAATGATCCAGAAAGCATTCAAAGCTGATGTCAAACGCGTAATTCAAGTTATTGAGGAGGCAGGAAACCCCTTCATGGAGCCAAGTGCAGGCCTGATTGCACTGGACACAAATGTGGTCATGTCAGCTGAAGTGATAAAGGCTGTCAAAACAGCACAAGACATAGGTACAAGACAATGCCAGCAATTTGTGGATGGTCGACTCAATGATAACGTGAACTTCTACGACTCCATTACCAAGAACAATCTGCCATTGTTCAAGACGGGGTCAAAGAAAACTTCATCAAAAGACAATATGAAAATATCCAATATGAAAAGTGATTTGCATTTGTTTTCCCGAATGTTCATTTCGTGCCAAGTCAGAGAAGGTGACCTGGAAGCTTTCTTTGAATATGAAAACCATGCATGGCCACCATCACTAGCTGAGAACAACATGATGCGTCTAGGAAACAAATCTGATCTAATGAGATGTCTTGAAGGTTTAGTTCAATATCCACAAGAACCTCTTCGTGTGAATACCAAGATAATTGATGGTGCAGCTCTTGTTCATTCTCTGGATCCCAACAAAGCAAATGTGGTGGTCAAGATGTTTAAAGATCTGGTCTTTGTGCCTCATGTCCTTCTACACTTGCAATCTGTGAATCGAATTGATGTGGTTTGGGACTGCTACAAGCCTGATAGCCTTAGGTCTTTTACCAGACAATGCCGGGGTGATGACGAAACCCTTCGTGTTGCTGATAACACAGGTCTATCACGGAACTGGAACAGCTTCCTACGCACGGACTCAAACAAGACAAATTTGTACAAATTTCTATCTTTTGCAATCAATTCAGGCAACATTCCAACAGATAAAGTGCTTCTGACAACGTATGAGGAGCATGTGCTGTCATCCTCTCCAGTTGACTTGTCACACCTGCAGCCATGCACACATGAAGAGCCTGATTACCGGATGATGTTGCACATGATGGATGCACACCAACAAGGCAGCAGGAAAATTATGATTCACGCAACAGATACAGATGTTTTTGTTCTTGCCATTGCAACTACCAGTAGTCTTCATGACTTTGAAGTTTGGCTGGCTTTTGGACATGGAGCAAAATTCAGATACATTGTTGTTCATGAAATCCCTGCTCATGTGGGTCGTGAACGCTCTACAGTACTTTTGTTTCTACATCCCATATCTGGTTGCAATTCTGTCTCAGCGATGTGTGGAATCGGAAAGAAAACTGTGTGGGAAGTATGGCGTCAAATGTCTCACTTGGATAATCTCTTCAATCGATTGTCAAATGCTCCAATCCAAATCAATGAAGATGTCGACGAGATAGAGAGATTTGTAGTGGTTTCATGCAGTCGGACGTCACAGTTAAGCAAAGTGGATGAAGCACGAAAACAGTTGTTTGCATATGAAGGCCGCCAGTTGGACAATATTCCTCCAACTAGAGCTGCATTGTTCCAACATGTGAAACGCGCTGCTTACTAAGCAGGTCACATTTGGGGTCAGGCACAAATTGCTGACCCATCATTGCCTTCTCCGTCTGACTGGGGTTGGGAGGAAAATGCAGAAGATGGTCAATGGACTCCCACATGGACAACCCTTCCAGAGGCTTCAAAGAGCTGTTGCGAACTGGTCAAATGTAACTGCAAAAAACAGTGTCTGGGCAGATGCAAGTGCTTCAAAGCAAACTTGAAGCGTACACAATTGTGCTTTTGTGCTGGCCAGGTGTCCGGGAACATCAAGAAGACCTCATGTGACTTATATTCTTGACATGTAAAAACCTAGTAGAAGGAAAAACCTACTAATCACTACTAAATGATATGTAAAAACCTGTTTTAAAGTAACCAATAGCTCAATAAATTTTACCGTATGCATTGAAAGCATGTACTTGTGATGGTGTAGGGGGAACTATGTTTGGTCGATTTGTTTAACGCATACACAAAATCACTTGTGTACACATACTGATCTATTATATATGGTTTTTAACCTTTCCCTAAAAATCTCAGCCCCAATATGTTACATCATGAAATGTATCCAGAAATGTTTTAATTCACCATACACCGCACCTGAATATCCAACAGTAGTTCAATCTTTAGAAGGCTGGGAGCGTGTGAACGTTCTTCATTTTTCAATAACAAATTAGCTCCAATTTTCTCATGTACATGACCTTTGACCTTGTTCTTGACCTCAAATCACTGAAATAACCGCAGAAATGACTTTCTCGTGCTACATTTAGCCAAGAATGTGGTATAACTTTAAATTCTAGACCAAATAATAAAAAAGTTACATACTATGTATGTACCGGCCGCCATCTCGGCAGCCATCTTGGATTTCGGAAGGAACCAATGATCTGGGAGCTTGGTTCCCGATCTTTTTGGAATCAGCATACACAAAAACCACCTATATAAAAAAATTTATGCTTTCTGCCAGATGTGAACATGTTAATCACATATCCGCCCCACTATAGTGAGACACAGAGAGAGAAGAGTGATTTTTTTTTACTTGGTCCCAGGCAACCGGGTCATAGATTGTGTCCTAGTCCTACCTCTAGTTTTAATTTAGATTGCAAAAAGCTCATCACGACAGGTGACTTGCTGGATTAAACCCAGCTGAGCATACAGCCAACTCTGGTGACAGGTTGATGAGTCAGCCTCCACCAAGTTGGTGGGGAATTCAAGCCAATTCTTCTGTAGCACTGGCGCAACTTGTTACAGTGTGAAGTTCCTTGTGCTCTTTAATCAACAGACAAGAGTTGGGCTGGTGTCACAGCAGTGAGGCGATTCACCATGGCCATGCACTCCATCAACATCATGAACATTAGTGAACTTTGTAACGCCGCTACAATGGAACCCACTTCAAGTCTCTGGCAAGCTGTGATACACTTACTTCCTTTCTAGGTCTTTTTCAAAACACCCAGCGACATTCTGTTCTGTATTTTTTTTGCATTGTCTTTGTGTCTGTCCTGGTCGCATCCGAGGTTCCCTGCTGTCCTTTATGATCCGTCTCTCCTGTCCAACGCTCGCGGGGGATGCACGGGGTGTAGCTCGATCCTGCTGGAGGCTCCTGGGTGAACTCTGGGGGGGACACGGCGGGGTCTTCTTCGATCACGGGCAGGGGAACCTTAGGCTCGGGTCCGATGTTATATGTGGATGCGCACTTATATATATTGTTTGTGAACTATAAGTGGGTTTTTGGCTAGACGAATGAAGAGGAATCCATTGAATGTCACAACTTTATTAGTCCTTTAAAACGTTAGTGTTCGCTACCTTATCTTTAACTATTGTCCAGAATCCGTATGCGAGATGTATAAACACTTAAACTAATAGAATACTACGCGGAACTATTGCAAGGGGGGGTACACACTTATTGACAACACGCTGACGGCCACTCTGCTCTCAACGGTCTGACTAGCACAGCCAGAGTTGGTCGGGAGCTGAGTAGGCGTAATGAGTGAGCCGCCGCTGGCTTTTTTATGCTAGCGGGCAGCCGCTAGGTGGCGGGTTTGAGGCGGCTTCCGAGTTGGCTAACCGCGGCGGTCGTCCGCGGGGAGTGACCCTTATTTGTATTCTAGGGGATACGTGAGAGGTGAGTCATGTCCAGGGACCTGCGCTAAGTTGGGCACACGCGTATACGACAACCCTTCTGTTTGCGAGAATGGAAGTCCATTCTAAGAGAAACGTACAGCGCGTGCCCAACCCACAGACTCGGGGCACAGCAAACTCCACGCACCCCTATGGCTATTGTACTATTGATTATTTAGGCAGGTCAGAACCACTTTTTAATGAAAAACTAACCGATGTCGGAATTATTATTATGGGGTTACATATGTCGATTCATCGGTGCGGACCTCCATGTGCGGGGTGAGTAGTTACCCGCATCACGTTACAAACCTAACTGGGCTCTGCCTGCATATTCCTAACATTATGACCTGAGGTCCTTATTTCCTTATACAATGAAATTTTAAAATAGTATTACACGTTATATGTATATATACAGATATAGTTCATA
>JAGTTF010004865.1:33062-69779 GCA_019095985.1 Streblospio benedicti | reverse complement strand
CGCCAATGAACAACTCAAGTCCACGCTAACAGACCACATGGTCCAACACAACCATGCCCCAGATTGGGATAACATAAAAAGAGTAGGAAAAAGAGTCCGATGTGAGAGACACAAATACGAGAATCGATAGCAATACGGAGCACAATGAACACCATGAAGCACGGCGAAGGTGCTTAAATGCAATCCCACAGCTATGACAGTATACTGAAGCTAAGGGCATCCGGAACACTCAGCAGTCCACGACCCACACCCCGCCACTGACACACTTTCTAATGTCAGGTGATGTCTACCGCAGTGCTAATACTGTCAATCACTGGACTTTGCCCCTGATGAAGCCTTCTTGTAAAGAAGGGTAAAATATTAGGCTTGTAAAACCAAAGCAAGTATAGGATTTACCATAAAATTAATATATTCTTAATACAAAACAAAATTTGGAAAAAAAACATATATATATTATACCAAGCGCATATATATATGAGCATCATCACGATGTTGTTCCACATTGTCCCCAAAAGTGGTTACGACCACACATTATATTATATCTTTAAAACAACTCATCAGGGGTTAAATTTAAATGTTGCTTTGTGAACAAGGCATATTTAGCTAATAAATCTCCTAGAATTATCACGTTTACATTGATCAAACGTTTGCAACACCTACGTCAAACATTAAATTTACGTAAATAGGGGACAAATCAGCGTTACGTTGCGCCCACACGTGGTTCTACGTCAATGACTGGTGAAAGAATTTCATATTTTTTATGTTGGGTCATGCTGTTTTCTGGATGGGAACACGATGGAACAGTTTTCTTTCCTCTAGTAATTATTGTGTTGGTTCACCTGAATGCAATCGGCGGGCGCAACATTAGTTTTAGCGCATGTTGCGACCGCAAAAGTGAAGATTACAGGGGGCACCTGTTCTCTTGGATGGAGGATGGTCTCATATATTTAAGGACATGTCCCAAGTTGTTCAATTTCATAAATCTTCATTCACAAACGGTTGACATGTGCACAGAGAGACAATAATATGTGTTGCAAATAAATGTTACGCCCACCAGGACACTCGTTTGGGGACAAAAATACATGTAAATTGCACTAAAATGTAACCTATACATTCAAACTAGCTGGTCCACCTAATAAATAGTTTTGAATCACCCTCCTTTATATTTCATTTAAATCATTGGACTAATTTAACCAGCACAAAGAAATGCCAATCTTGTGGGTGTAACTGGACATGTGTTTGCCCAAACAGCTGCACGTTTGGGTGACCACCACATCGACACATCCTGAAATACCAATACTCTTTTAACAAATATGTTTTTCAAAGAGTATTTAACCTGGAATAAGAGATTTAATCCTTTTCAAAGTCCATTTTTAAAACGTAGCATTTGGAGTGTCAGAGATATATCAAATGTCCAGTTACACCCACCCAAGTCCTGTTGCCACCACAGTTTTTCTGGACAGAAATTATGGTTCAGAGGGTGGGTTTGAGACATTTGAGGTTAAATAGTAGTTGTCTAACCCCTACTAGAAAATTATGAAGCTAAGAACTAAAGCAAAAAAATTGGACATTTTGCACAAAAGTGGGAGCAATATCGTGATGGTGCTCATATATTTGGAGAATGTAAGAAAAGAATCAATCTTACTTATTACCAAAATAATGCTATTTTTAGAAGTTTCAGCATTTTCTCCATTAGGCCTTTATTTTGTTATTTTTCGGTTTACAGACCCGCCGCTCAAAAAAACAGGATTTAGGAATAAAAATAAAAGTAAAAAACTTGTACTTTTTTAATTCCTCCGCTGAAAAAGCCTGGTCCTAAAGGGAGATAATATGAGACGTTGATCCAAATGGCATGTTCCGAATTAAATTACTCATTGGAATCGTTTCCGATAAACATCATTTTATAACAAATACCTGTCCTAGTATGTAATAAAAGATATGTTATCCATTATATTGCTTGTATATGTCCATATGGTGGATATTTAAAGAAATTCCCAATTTATATATTCGAATACTTAATCAAACTCGGCATTGAGTTTTGCAAATACGTGGCCGCCGCCAGTATTATTCGGGTGCGTTGTGTACATGTTTTAGGTTTCCTTTTTTTTATATTTCCTCCTCCGATGACAGTTGAGCATCCTAGCTGTCTGTAGACCATAACTTCAAAAAATAAAGGCCTTACTAAGTTATTTAGTGTGTAATATTATTTACAATTATCCAATTTGTTCTTCCCTCGAGATCAGTACTGTATACACACATGCATAGTTTATACACAAAAAGAACTTAAGCAACTCCAATAAGATCATGTTCTTGACACAATTCTCATGCAAACATATGTCTCTTCCATTAATTTTTATTTCGTCAAGCAGTTTAACAGAAGTTGTATTTGTTACCTGTTTTTGTTCTTTCTTATCCAGTTCTTGCAATGGCACATATTTGACACTTTTGTCATCACATAGAACGGCTGACTGTGTTTCATTGGCTGACTGTGTTTCATTTATCAGGTATGTGTAATCTGTAAGGCAATTATAAGACTTCATTTAAAACAAACACATAGGTACTTACACATACATTGTAAGGTTAATCAACAAACCATATGACTCCATTCACCAATCTTTATTTTATATATCAAATGGGGACCGTCTCATAAAGGACAAAATGTCAAGCTCTGACCATTCAAATCACGTGATACTTGGTTCGTAGTGGAGAAATGAGGCTATCCCATTCACCAACCGCAATTGTGCCCATGGCTTTCTGTTTGTCACATGCATAGTTGGATCAGTCCGTCACGACTGTCCAGTGTCCCATAATAGTTGTAGGCATTTGTAAATGACTACACCATCATGATCATTTCGGTATTATAAGTGTTTCAATTTATGACATTGCATTAAACTGTTTCCTCTAATTTTGTTCGTTTCGTTCAGTTCTGACACAGTCAACAGTGTTCACAGTTTTATAAACTTAAATGCACAATACCCTCTTGAGTCAAAGGATAAGGTTTTGTAACACTTCTTACATCAGTTTGGTCACCAATGACTTTGTTAATCATACCAATATCAATATTATTGCTTCGTACAATTTTACATTGAAAACTTCACATGTAATGATGCTGCTGACTATGTAATTCTAAAAAAATCTAAAAAATCTAATGAATATTAATCCAAAACGTAAACTTCAATTTATTTTTGTTTAATAAATATTTCTTTTCAAAAATTTTAACACTATCATACTTCTTTTAGCAAGCATATATAAATATGCTTGCTTAAAAATAAAATTTAAATTTTTTTTTTTTTAAATTGTTCCACGAACGAGAAAAAAATACCCACTAAAATATGCAACATACACATTCATGCAAAAAAAGTTATACAGATTAGCAACAACAACTTAAATACAGTCTGAAATAGTGTTAGTCATAATTATGTTAGCCATAATAATAAATTATGAAACATTGAATATCATTCTCACTCACAATGCCCACCAGTCAAAGAAGGACCATAGTGACACTAGAAAATATATAAATAAGTAGAAATTGCTGTCTTTAAAACATCTTTAAAGTACATGAACTAATGAATAAAAGAAAAGTTATTACAAACCAAAAATGTTTTCTCTACCAATTTTTTCTCACCTATGTACTACATCGGCTTTGACTAGGAAAACTTCTATAGGCTATCACTATGTAGGATATTTGGCTTAAAGGATATCAAGCATTTCAGGTAAACTCAAAACTTACTAGCCACATCTAAATTTTCTAAATATACATTGGTTTCCCACTGCTCGCGGACACCATTTTAACCTTCTCTCTCACACATATTTTTTTCCATATATTTTTGGGGTGAAATTTTGTTTTTTCAATTTTTTTAGAAGCAATCATAATTAATATAAGTGTGCTTAAAGGTGTGCGAGGGAGAACAGTTACAAATTTTTATAAAATATGTGGTCATACAAAAAATCGATATACACACATGCATAAAAAAAATATGAAATAAATACTTCATTACACAACAGCCTGGTCACACCCCAGTCTGTGGCAATATACATATATATGCCACAGCCAAAATACATAAAGTAACTGGTGTCTGCAGCCAATCAGAGCAAAGCTCATTTGCATACAAGCCTTGAAAAATCATTGCACACATTAATGACCAAAAGAGGGCACCACTAGCTGATGTGAGTTTGCCACCATTTCGACCAATCAGGTGTCTGGAATTCCTTTGTTTACAAGTAGCACATTGTTCAAAGATGGCAGATTGGAAATAGCAGCTAGTTGTTTGTATTTTCATCAATTAAAGACACTTCATGAGTGTTAATATTAATTTGATCTATCCATGACCATAATAGTAGTAGTACTAGTACTAGGTCAGTTTGGTTTGAATAACTATGTGCCAGGTTATGAAACTAAGTAGATCAACTGTTTTCCATTAGAACTGAGGTGTTTTCATATCCTTAAATAATAAAGTATTGTAGTAATACTACAGTTATTATACTATGTATGATACTGAGGTATCCATAGATCAAAATTAACTTAAATATTTCTAGATGCACACATTATTTACTTTTGAAAATGAAAGTAGGTCACACAAAACTAGCCACAGATTGTATGACATCATCGGGTTTTCCCCATGTCTGGGATCACTTCATTACATATATTATGTTAATGACGGCCTTTAGGGATATTGGGCTGGGGCTAAAGAACTAAGTGATGTGCCCCAGTTTTGCTGGGTGCCTGGTCAGTCTAGATAAATTAAACTATATCGCTCATCCAATGATGAGCATGCCTATGTGCAATTCGGTACTTTTGTGTAATATGGTGGAAATGAAAAATGAATAAATTAGTTAGTAAATTTAAATTTAGGAAGACGTGGGGGGGCGGGGGGGGGGATAAATTCTCACATAAGAATATGAATCAAATGTAATATATGTCCATTACATAGGCATGCCAACGTAACACACAGGCATGATTATTCGAATAGGGTATCCCCCAAGGGATAGGGCTTCATTTACACCCAAGAGTATGCTTCAAATGCAATGTAATATTTTGATGGGCATACAATCTACATGCAATTTTGTTGAAAATCAATTGAAAAATGAAGAAACTAATCACAATTTTGATTTTTTATGAAGTACCGTGCTGATGAGAGTGAATTTGTCACCCACTGATATGATTCAAATATGGTTTGAATATTACATATGCATACAAGAGGTAGTGCTAGTGTGGTGAAAATCAAATTAGAAATGAAAAAGGTTTTTCCATATTGACCCTTGGGGAGAGTTCACTTTTACACTACTCAGGACTCACATATGATATGATGATGTGACAGCAATATAATTTTTGCAAAATTTTGGTGAAAATCAAATTAAAAACCAAGAAATTATTTATAAAATATGCATTCCTGCTGGACAGACAGACAAAAGGTAATCACAAAAGTTTCTCAGCTTGTGAGCTAAAAAATCAATACGCAATTGAAACCAAACCATTGACGATCCGCTTCATTTGAGTTGAAATGTGGGAAAAAAAAGTTAATATTTATATTTTCCTATATTTATTGTCATTAGTAAACTTTCAATCAGTATAATCATCAACTTAAAATGACTGTTGATTAATTGTCATTATAAGGCTTCACTAGTATGCAATAAGCATTAATGTTCCTATAATATTTAAATGCATTGCAGCCATAAGCCTGTCGAACACCCTTTGCACAATTTACATAACACATATCTTAATTGTCAATTGATCAATAATAAACGTTATGTGATTATAGTGAAATGAAATATGACTAGCCCCGATGTGCAGAAGCTGCAGTCTCCCCCTCCTAGATCAGCATTTTCAAAATTACTTATTCAAATCCAGATGTTTTAGTCTTGCAGCAAGGCAACACACCGAGTAAACCAAACTCGATTGAAAATGTTTTAATTCGATTAATAAAAAAAGATTATTTCAAATTAGGCTAAAATACGCACATCAGATCATGTGCGAATAATATATTGATACAAAATGTCACGTTTTGTCAGGATAATTAATAAACTATTCCCTGGAGACAGCAAAACACAAATTTATAATATTGTTTTTACAAAAACATAAAAACTTCATGTTCAGTAGGCCAAAGTACTCCAAAATCTTACCAGCTTTGGAGAGCAGAGAAAATACTTATTATGATGGTACACTATAAATTTAGTGTCGTCGATGATTACTCCTAAAAATGAGTTTAAATGGGTACAAAATTCATCATACATATTCCAAATCACCAAATTAGCTGACACTCGCAAGGTACAAGGGGAACGTACAGCGTACCATACAGCCTTTATCGACACGATTTCCTTTAATGTGTTTACTTTTCAACGTGGAAATAATCATTTCATAAAGGATGAAGTTGCTTGGTTTAGTTTAAACAGGTGCTTCCACGTGGCATGGCGGTTGGATAAAAACTTTCCTGAATATTTACAATTTGTGTGTTATTTATTTCACGACAGTTAAATTCTTCTATGGATTCACAAAGGGACTGTGTTCGGCAGCATTCAACAGTATAGTTCTATCCTGGTACGTGATTATTTGGCTTTAATTTCACGGACTATGCATTTTAACACCCTCTCGGTGAAACTGTTTACTAACAAGATGACTTAAAGTGTGATGAGTAAAACATCAAATAAAAGACACCCATATCATGTAATACTTTCAATAATCACTGCTGTCGGAGACACTATAGTCTACCTCTGTTGTGTTGTGCAGTAATGCCTGTGACAATATGTAATATTTATTACAACAAAAGAAATGTGAAGACCTGAAGTATCCGTCTTTAGTGACTACGACCCGGAAATAATCGACTATGCTGTAACGCATGAGCACGGTCATAATATGAAAATGGTCCATTAGTATGTGACAATCATAAGTGAATCAACATTTAGCCAAAGTACAAAAATACTTTTCCGTCATAGAAAAGAGGAAATACAATTGAGTCCACAAACAAACTAAACATACTTTTTTCATCAAACTAAACATATTGGATTTGCAAAGCAATCGCTGTAATAGTCTTCATATTTTGAGCCTGTTTATTTCGGAAGGACAGACGTGGACAGAAACGAAGCTTTAAGTCCACATCCCTGAAGTGGGGTCGACTTAAAATCCTGGGAGGAGATATGGCAGATGTCTTAAGATTATGAAATATAAATATTGCCATTGGCTGTTGTAGCATGTCCCCACCGTAGTCTCTTGAAATTAGAAAACTACTACTGAAATATGTCTGCATAAAATCCCCGGTCACATGTGAATGGACAAAATGTTCTGGAAGCAAGTTCATTGAGAAACATTTTCCTTCATAACCTCAATGTGTTGCTGAATATCAAATAGAAATTTTAGCAACAATACCCAATTTTTTGGCAATATCTGCAATGTAACTATCATTATTCTGGATGGTTCACACATTACAGTGGCCTTTGTTCATTTCAGTCTCTGACACAATAAGACATTTTGAACATTCCAAATTGGGGACAAGGTGCCATGATCAGAACAGCAAAGTTGCTTTAATTTTTTTATACCAAACATATTACTCACTTGAGTAATTAGCGACTTGTATGCAAATGGAAATGTTCCTGTTAAAATCACAGGACCAAATCCCAAACTTAGGCTTATTTAAAAGGTCAGACTTTGTGTCTCACAGACACTAAAAAATGCCATTTTCATATACATCTTCACTATTTTGCCCACTAATGAGAATATTAAAAATTACTAATAAGTAGTGTTGGAAAAGATTAGCGTCTCATTCATATAACTTTTTGTTTTGATATTCAGTATCATTATTTAAGTTTGATTAAACAAAAACATGACTCTGTGAACTTTATTATTTGGTTGATGAAAAACCATTTATTTCTCAAAATAAATACCTGAACTGCTTTAAGCGAATATCCAACTAACGTACGAGCATCTTCTGGCAGTGTACAAGGAACAATTAATCGACTGAAATCAAATTTTTATTATCTAAGTGTACGATACGAAAAAGAAAGTGTAAATGAAAACTTAAAAAAATTATTTACTGAGATAAATCATAGTTGCTGCTCTTTGTTGCCCCATAAAAAGGGTAAAAGCTTAATTGGTATAATTGGTTTACTGAGAGTATGGCAAAGACAGTTTAATTGATAAGAAATGGTCCATTACAATTCGACATGCATAATGCTCATTACAATTTAACATACATAATTAACCAGCTCACTGATTATGTACATGTACTGCAGGTTTTGTATTGTAGTTAGTATTTCCTAACATTATGCATGCAAAAACATTCAATGGAAACATCTTTTTACCGGTCGATGGTTACTTCTTGCAAATTTTTCTTTCCTCTATTTCCAGTGAAGAGAAATCTCTTCAGTTGGATAACTAATGTGGATGGGAGATGACCCATACAGAAACTACGGCTCTGCACTGTCTCTTTCTCACAGGTTTGACACCTGTAAGTAATGAATTGAGGAAATGTAAAAAAAAAAATCGTATTTACCACATCACGATTATATGTACATATTCAAGAAAATGTGGTGTTTGATAAACTTATGTCTTCCTCAGTCACGTAGAAATTGTTAGGTTTCACCATTATAATTTATTTGTGCATTAATTTATAGTAAGGGTCAGTTTTGACTGTAATAAATAATTAACAGCTATTTTTTCATATACAATTATTGCAAATAAGAACATATTTCAGGCATCATAACGCATGTTTTTGCATGAAAACAACATTCTAAGAGCCAAAGTGCCCACTTGGCATTAGAAAATTCAATTAAGGCTTCCAGTTAAATTATCATATAAAAAGAATATTAACCCTTCGAATTTAGTTGTCTAAACTGGATTGCCGATCCACAAAAAACTGTTCTTCCAAATAACAGTGAAATTATATTATTAATATCATGCTTATTTGCCAAAATTTTAAATCGGAATATATTGTTTATGCGGTCAACCGAGAAGTACACAATTTTGGGTGTACATCAGAAAAGACGGTCTATGTTTGCATCAAATGAAATATGCAAAATATGACTGAAATACTTGAATAGATACAAATTATTTTGTTGTTTTAATTATTTTTATTTTTTTTTTATCATTTGTCACATCCAATAGAACGATTACAACATCCTAGTTCCAAAACCAGGGGTTTGACTACAGTTGTCATTTTGATAGATCTACATCTGTATCATTGAAATACTACTTACATTGTTGCAATGTTTTCAGGCTCCAGTACAAATTTGTCGATACATGATTGTACAGTTTCTCCTGTCAACTCAATGGACAAAAATGGGAAAACTTCTTGCGCACTGCTAACAACCTAAAAATATTTACCCCATATCGAAAAACATTCACTTCCTTTGTGTTTTTTCGTAACCAACATAATTTCAAAATCAATCACACATTTCAGAATGTTTGTTGCAAAATAATAGGAAATTGTGTTATTGTCATCTACAATTCTACATCCGCATGAAGTACATGCATATGTACCACTTTAGTAGCAAATCATTTAACAAAAGTAAAGTTTATGATGATTTATATGTTCAATGTGATTAACAAAATCAACCTATACAAATTAAATCAAACATTTCATAGGTATTGGAGAATAGAGCCTAAATTACAAAGCGGATGCATTATAAAGGCATGGTGAGGGACAAAAGTTTTTTTCATATGAACTTGTTACTGCCCTCCAGGTTTACAAACTAAAGATACGATCCTTCGACGGACATCAATAGTTTTTTTCTGAACCTCCCCGTGCCTTATTTAAGACTCAAACTTACTATCTATACAATGGTGCCAATTTCAGAAAATAACATATAATTATAGTATATTAAACTGAACTCTACCGTTGAAATCAGGGGGTGGTTTTGACACGATCTTGTGTAATGTCCAACACAGAAATCCGAATCTCCCACTTTCAGTAGATAGCTCAGGACCGCGCTAATGAAGTCCGAAGCATCTTGCTGTTGTTTGCAATTCAACTCTTTTTCTTTACAAAACTCCTCCTAAATTCAGAATAAGATTAATTAATCTCATTAAATTGATTAGTTTACAACAATTTTAATTTGTTTTAAAGCGCCATTTCTTAAAAGTGCAGATAATCCTTATAAAAATAATTTATATTCCATCTTTAACATAGACAGATGGACGACAAGAGGGGTACATGGACAACGCACGGAATGGTAATCCCAAAGTTCACTTGCTGTTTCACAGCAGGTGAGCTCAAAATCTACTCATTTGTGGAGAATCATACACTTAAAAGCAAAGTGTAAAGTTTACTGAAAATATGTCTCATACTTGTCGGAGTACAATGTTAAAAAGATTTTATGTAAAACTTTGCATAAGTTGTGTTATAGTAGCTAAAGTACTTCATCTAAATAGCTGTGAAACATACTAAGCTGAAGCCAAAGATTAAGTTTGGTGATGTATTCAAATAATTTTCTCAGAACATGTCACAATTGTTTTTAGGTAAAAGAATTTTAAAAACCATGATGGCTTCTTCAAAAGTAGGATAAAGTCAAACAAAATAAAACTAGCCAGTGGACTCCATAAATGCCTACATAGAGGTATAAAAGAGTACCACTGTACTAAAACAACCACCAATCAGCTGTGAAGCATACTATGACGAAGCAAAATTTTAATTTTGGTGATGATGTGTTAATTACTTTTCCCATAACATAGTTTCAAATATTTTCAAGGCAAAATAATTTTCAAAACCATCTTCAAAAGTACATCATAATACAACACACTAAATAAAATCAGCTGTGAAGACTAATATATTGAAGAAAGTATTAACGTTTGGTGACAATAGGTCCAATACTTTTCCCAATACAATCATCACTTTCTTTTTAGAATGTTCCATAAATTCTTCAAAAGTACGTAAAAGTACACAAACATCAAATAACAGTTGGGAGAGTAATAGAAACAAACAGCAAAAGACAAATTCACAATAATTTTTTTATAAAAAACACAAAGTCTGCAAAAGTAGGCCAAAGTATACCAAAATGTAATCAGCTCTGGCAAGTGGTATATCGAAGCTAAAAATCAAATTTGGTGATACTCAGTCGCTACCTGCAGAGTTGTATGAAACTTTTAGTACCTAGGCCTAATGCTCAGAAGTTTTTCAAATGTTGCCCAATTATAAATGTTTGGATGGTACAGTAAATGTCCTCAACAATGGAAACAAATTTGCAGCCGCAAAAACTTCCGTTATAGAGAGTTTCCGCTGATTAGTGACTGGACAATGATTCTGACGTGTTTCCAGGTCAGCACCCATTTTCGTTCAGACACCAACCGTTTTGGTTCATTCTGGTTCATGAGACAATTGCTATTTCGGTGATCAATGACACTTCTTTACTAAGAAAATATATTTTTTGTTGGTATCCTTGTTCATTTCAATGGATGCGTGTTTTGTCCGTAAACTTTAAATTATTTGTAAAAGATGGTTTAATATTTTGTTTTTGTGTCTGGTTGTCCGGGTCAGTGCACATGCGCAGATATTCAAACTACATGCATGTCTTCTGTTATGCTGTTATGGGTTTTAAAAAGATAAATTCCGTTATTTCCTGCCCAAATTGCATTCTGTTGTCAGTTGCAGAGGACATTCCGTTGATTACTCACAGTCTTACTTGTTTATATATTGAGGAAAATGTTCATGCAAGGCCATTTCTTCAGTTATTGGGTTTTTCTGCCAGACACTGCTCCGTTGTTGTGGACATTTAATGTACTTTTTTCCTCACAGTAAACATATTGGACTTGCAAAGCAGTAACTCTACTAGTGTTAACGTTATGAGCCTGTTTATTTTTGATGGAAGGACGGACAAGAACTTCAAGAACTAAAGCAAACCTACAAGTCCACACCCGCAAGGAGGTTCTACTTCAGTATCAGTAGTAAAAATAATCTACGAGATATCATTCGGATAGTTCTGAATAAGAGATAATAGTATCGAAACATATCGCAATCATATTTAGTACGACAACTTGAATCATATAGGAAAACTTCTTACCAAACTATGAGATGGATAGAGGTATCCTTCGTCATCTCTCAGCATAGCTACGAGTAAGTCAACAAAATCAAGAAACCACTGTGGTTCACTTCCATATCCATAGACATTCAATATGCGATCTGTAATAAAATGACACAATGGTAAGTATTTTGACTTGGTGTAATTACATGTTTGGGTCGATGTCCCAAGATTTTTTATTTTTGTATTACAGATAACAATTACACACTTTAGCTGCATATAGTTTCCACATTTATAAAAGAAATATTGTAGTGTGGATTCATAGGTACACAGGCAAATGCACTATGATTTGAGTACACAAAATCAAATCACTAATGATTCTGTTCATTTCATTTCCCATGAATGCAAATGAGCAATAAGTTTTTAATAAAACATTGCCTATATACATGTGAGTATTTCCCTTCGCATATGCTGAAACAAAAAGTGGCCAAATCCCAATTTTCATATAACCCTTTACATGTTTGCCTGTAGATTGAAATGAGTAAACATGGTACATGTTTGTGAACAAAATAGCTTTTGGTTGGTCTCCAGTGCACGGGTTGATTGCAGCATTACCGCTGAGCATAAAGTAGAATATATAAGGTTGCACTGGACTAGGCCCACATTCTATTGCCTTGCCTTCGAGACTTGCCCGGTGGGCAGTCTCTCACTGTCGTGGTTCTGGGGTCTGCGTAGCTGCGCGAAAGGGGACACCGGGAAGTGTAGTGGTGTCAGCACCAGTGAAGTCCTCCCCGCCCCCGAAGGCCTCTCGTGTAACCTGGTAAGATTGTCACCGTTCGAGGTAGTGAGGCTCCGGGGCTTAGGCCAGTGAACGTCCGTAGGACTCAGCAATACACAACGAGACAGCACTTGAACGGAGCCACCACCACCTCAACGCGTTGCATCGTTGCGTCGCAGCTTCCCTTGCGGAGGCCCTGCGCTGCGGTGCCTCGCATCGGACTTGCGCCGTCGTTCTTGTCAACGCGGCGCATCATGGAGCAGCAGCAGCAGTTCAACACAGTGGTCATCGCTAGGGCCAATTTGTTCACAGTATGCCACATGATGTAGAATATTACAACACCAGTGCATTTTTTCATACACACCAATGCAATGTTTCATACAAAAGGCAAATTAAAAATAGAAGGGTGTGACATGTCAACACTATTTCCCTGGTTAAGAACACGAAAGGTGATCTCAAAAGTTTACTAGCTTTTTCAAAACAGGTGAGTTAATAATGCGCCAAATATCTCTTATTTTTTTTCCAAACCCCCTCCCTCAATCGTTTCTGATTGGTCAGCTTTAACTTTAACTTTCTCTACTCTTACGACAAAATGCATCTCCTTTCGCGCCGTCAAACCATGTATTGTCTTCCACGTTACCGTAGTATTTCCAGCTGGTATTGAAAGAAATCATGCTTCAGCAAAATATGTAAGTAAATTAGTATTCACCAAATGAGAGTACACAATTTGTGGGCTTTGTTTCGTACAGCTTATTAAAAAAAAATTTCCCTGAAAAAATTTCCCCGGGGAACCCGGATACATAATAATGGAACACAGGCAGCGAAATTGAACAAGTTTTTGTGACCATCCCTTACAAGGCTTATGTCATCATGAGGTTATATGGCAATACATTACTTTGCTAGATGCTCTAACCTTTTCTAATACAACTACATAAGACGTTTAGAAACGCCAAAGTCTACCCCCCAAAATAAATCTTCAAATTTAGACCAAAGTACTCAAACAGCAAACCAGCTTGGGAGGGTAATATATTCCATACAAGATATCAAGTTTAGCCATAATAGGACATAAACTGTTCCCAGGAGACAGCTAAACACAAATTTGTAATGTCGTGTTTGTTTTAAATACATCATAAATTCCTCAAAAGTTAGGCCAAAGTACAAACTGTCATATTAGGTTGGGAGGGTAATATATTGATACTAAATGTCAAGTTTGGTGATGATAGGTCATAAACTGTCCCAAGGAGACAGCTAAACACAAATTCGTAGTACTTTTTAAAAAAAAACACATCCCACCTGTAGAGGACTAGCGTAGCAGACGGACGGAACAAAATTAATTGGGTCTTATGAAGTTTAAATACTGGAAAAAGTAATTAAAAATCTATGTCATAGATCACTACCTGAGAAGCAATGACGTAGGGCTTGAATCGAACTGTTAAACCAGCATGTGTTGCCCAAGTTTTCCAATCCTGTGATTCCGTATATCCGTTCCTGATTTATGAAATCTACATTTGGTGCTACAAAGGGCAAATTCAGTTCCTCACGTATGACATCTACATTTGGTGCTACACAAGGCAACTTCAGTTCCTCACTCATGACATCTACATTTGGTGCTACACGAGGCAACTTCAGTTCCTCACTCATGACATCTACATTTGGTGCTACACAAGGCAACTTCTGAGATACATCAGTCATAATTGGTACTCCGGCTACCAATCGTCCACCTCTTTGTTCCAGTGTTCTTGAGCCACCTATGCTCTGCTTGAAGGAAGTGGCTATGTCTGTTTCATTTTTTTCATTAACCTTTTATTTTTTTAAGTGCATCAATAATCTTAGTATAAAAACAAAATTATTAGGCGACACCTGATTAAGCCAATAATTGTCTTTTTTTAAATCGGAAAAGTACTGTTCTGCTGCTTGGGTATTCAATTTTAATTCATGATACTGTTTTAATAGACGTACATTTCTTAAAGTGTCTTTTGGATCTTTTAAATTCGTGAAGTGGAATGTATCTGAAAGACTGAAATGTGCGGTTAAATCATCTAAGTTCGGGATGTCAATGAAGGGCTCTTTCTTCTTTGCTAAATTAACATTTTCTTCTACATTGCCATCTGCTAGCCTTCCTTCGTACGGGTCAAAAAAATTTGGAAATCGCTTGTTGGCGTGCTTGGTCAGCATTGACGATAAGTCGGAGATGACTATAGTCGGACGAGTGCTTAAGCTGGCCAGTATGTCAACATAATCACGGACGCTTTCTCTTTGTACAGGGAATTTTACCGCATACGCAACAAGATGTGGACAGCAGGCTAGCACCAGTCCACCTGTAAAAATATAAGGGTCATTTGAAAATGAGTTTTTAATGGAAAGTATTAACATTTTTCATTTAAAACTTATTTATGAGCCTTTAGAGCAATCAAAGCATAATACACAAACTTCAAAACTGACAAAACTAAGCGGAACCTACATCGTTTTGGCAAATCCGATTGAAACCATGTGTCTTATTTATACCAAAATCGAGTGTTGTGTTTTGGACAGTTCCGCTAAAACAGAGGACAGTTTCATTAAAACGACTACGGTTTGCTTGGATTCGGTTGTTTTTGCTTAGTTCCACTTGGATTCGCCGAAACGACGCACACGTGATGCGGAATATATTTAAGTAGTATAAATAAATTGAGTTTTTTTGTTACCAATGCTATCAGAGTATTTACCTGAACGTCCAAAAATGCTTAAAAACTTTTTGTTAAAATCAGAGGATTCTCCAAGCTTGCGCTTAAGACGTGCAGCAATCTTATTAATGCTCCCTTCTGTTGAAACATCAAAGCTTTTTGCTGCCTGAACAGCTTGCTTGGACTAAAAAAAAGGATTTGAAATGAAGTAGATTTGTTGGCGTTAGGAATACATGTTGATATGTAATTAAGTCAGGTAAGCACTATTTATCTCACAGTCTCTGGTGGGATTAAAACCTATGACCATAAGGCACCAAATCAGTTCAGGCTAACTCACTAGTCCACACTGCCATCGAAGCTAAACACCATAGCTCAGATGGAGGTTTCTGAAACCACACTGGTCTCCTTACACTTAATCCGGCCACGGTACTATGTAAGCAAAGCAACTGTTTGTTGTGTGTTTTAGATTTATCCTATACATGTATCCCCCAAAAGTAACAGATTGCATCACCAAAAAACACCAATCAAAATTTTAAACTTCCCTGTTGTCTCTTAAAATGTACATTTAAAAGTACGAGAAAACCCATGCATGTTGTATAATCTTGGAAACCTAAGCATATGATCTTTCGATAAACGTCGCTAAAATATTGACTTTCTGAAGTACTAAAAACTCACTTTCACCTATACTAAGACAAAACTATTAAGTACACCCTCCAAACTTAACAATTTTCGGTGTTAAATAAAAACAATAAATGCATGTACTCACAGTGCCATGCTTTACTAAGTAATCAATAAGTTCTGTTGTCAACTCTTCATCACAGATGTCATCTTCACTATTAATTTTCATAGATGTCTTTTGACTTTCAGTGTTTATAACGATTCCACTTGTTGCCTTGGGATTTATGTACGGAGCCCACTTGTAGGATGGTTTTACACCAAGTGATTCACCTGTAGATGATAAAAAATATCACACATTTGATATTTCAATTAATGCAATTTTACAGATAGTATTTCTCATAAGTGAATTAATTTCATAAAATGCTCACAATAGTTCAGAAAAATTACCATATTATATGATTTAAGGACGTATGTAATAAAGATATTTTACTCTTGTATTTTTGAGTCCCTGAAGGTGTTCCGTCATATGCCTGAGTACCAACACTTATCTACTCAACTTACGCTATGAGTATACTAGTAATTACAGGCAAATGTTAACGTCATTCATGTGTAACAATAAGGAAAGGAAGAATAGTTCATTTATTGATATTTACCTGATAAATGTGCACTTAATAATATGTTGTTTTCTACAGATTGCCACCATTCTTGCATATTTCTGCTTCCATCGGGTTTGTCCTTATCATCTTTTAATTCTGAAACTATTTTGAACAAACTATATATACAAAAGAGAACAGAATTCTATACTATTAGTAATCGCATGGATTTTATACATATGACAAGTATAGTGCAACACAAATGATGTATTTTTAAATTTTTGCCACACAGACAAACAGTTATGACTCACCACATCATCGCCCCCCCCCCCACATCTCAGACGGATATACACAAATAATGGGTTATAAGCAGGTGTAAAAAAAGAATAATTGTGAGCAAAAGTATTAAAAATGCGAGATCTATCTGCGTAATTGCATGTCGTGGTACGTGAGGTTCCTTACTAAATCATGTGTTATTGACATGACTTGAACTCACAACCCACCACCACCCCCCAATACCCGTATTCTGGTGCATATATACACATGGACCTACATCCGAAATATTGCTGTTTTGGGTGTGTCATGGCCGTCATGTTTCATCCCTGATATACGCCAATGTAATGATCATGTTTTTAAAGCCCTCAAAGCAATGACAAGTCCAGAAAAGAAAATTAATATTACTCACCATTTACTTTAAATGAGGACTTCCAGTGACCATCCATGATGAGGATTTTAGGGGTCACCCCGCAAAGAATACAATTGAAATCATAGGAATGTTTAACCATGGCTTCGAAATGTATATATTTGGAAAACATATCCTTCGGTAACATATTCGAGTATGTTTCATTTAGGATGTCTGTTGCACGTCCTATCGCTGTGTGGTGCTAAAACATACAACATTATAATTATGATTACCAAATATTAATGAACATGCCATCAATTGGTGTAATGGCGTCACTTTGATAACTAAAATAGCATTAATTTTTAATAATTAATAAAAAGGGCACGAAGTTAAAAAATTATTTAAATTACTTACTTGCAAACAATTTCTGAACAATTTTAACAGTTCCAGCGAAAGGAATTCTTTATTGTTGTAATTGTGGATACCATGGTTCCATTCCTGATAATGCCACCGAAACCCACAAGCACATTTTTTGGTAAAAACCTCTAAACCTAAGAGGAGGTAGCATATGTTAGTTATTTATTACTAAACTTTTGCTGTGGTTATTGGCACTGCTTTAGTTATTGGCACATCCTTGGTAGGGTTATGTATTACGTTTATCTCCACGGGAACGCAAACGTTTGACATAAAAACAGAACGTATGACGTACATAACAAATACTAGAATAATTAGATGTTGTGTTCACGTTATAGGCAGTTTTTGACGTTCCCACAATATTTACGTCATTCCATTCATTTATAATAACAATATATGTAAACTTTTACCAGATTATTAAACTAAAAGCAATTATCTATTAATCAACAATATTTGAGTTCTGATTTCGTTATGGAAGTATTATAATTTTTAACAAATATTTTGGTGTTCAATTCTGCTTGGTCACGTTAAACGTGTGAAACATTGCTTGCGTTATGGGCTGTGCAATGTAATACTACGGACTGTGGGAAATATGTTTCCCCGATTGATTCCACTACTGAACATGTTGACTAATTAATAGTAGCTTAAACTGAAACCTAGATATGTATATCAAAACTTTATTTTACATTCACTAAACAATATTGTAATTATTCTTGCGTTCCTTCTTACGGGCTACGTATCAGTTTTGCGTCAAACGTTTGTGTTCCCATGGAGATATAATCGATGTTCAACACAACGTCCAAACTGCCCATAACTGAGCACTGCCTATAACTTGAACACAACATCTAACCATCAGTTTAATCAATGTAAAATAAAGTTTTGATATAGATATTTATACTTATTATTACCAAAATATGATTTACTATAATCTAATCTAAACGTTCAGCAGGCAAACCAATCAGGGACACAATGTCCCCAACAGTCTGTGACATTTGCACTGCACTGCCACTAACTAAAGCAATATTTTGTACGTTCAACGTGACCTGGCAGAAATGAACACCAAAACATTTATTAAAAATAATAAAGCTTCTTGGATATATTTATTACTCGATTATTGTTGAATGATAGGTTATAGTTTAATTATCAGTTAAAATATCTTATATATGTTTGTTATTTCTGAAAAATCGTGTATGCCAAGCGTGACAACGTCTAAAACTGCCAATAACCAAAGCAAAAAGTCTACATATTCTTTAAATGTACAAGTTGCTTTATCGTTACCTAATATATGTAGAACAAGTGACAATTTTGCTTTATAGGATTTCCTGCACTTATCTACAGCATTTTATTGTTGAGATTAAATCTCGTTACCTACATTAATTCCCTAGAGTGTCATTTGTATAATTTGGAATAGGTACTTACTTTTTGTAGCTCTAACATCATATAATTTTCCACTTCCTTCGTATATCTTTTCAATATCAGTGGACGTGCAAATCGGGCAGCATTTCTCAATAGGCTCCAAACTATCAGGGTGAGGAATCGTTTGGTAAGTGTCAAATAAGGTTGATGGATACTTCTTTGAATTTAAATATGTCTCTAGGTCTGAAATGTCTTTATCATTATATGTGGCTTCAATGCTTTGTTCTATTTCCATATCCGACAAAATGTCTGTCGAGCTATCACATTTATCCTCTGAGAGTACAGGGATATCTTTATTAATAAGAGCCAGGGACCATTTGCCGATATTACAGTGAATGCATCCCTTATGTTGGCAAGTAAAGCAAGAAAAAGTTTTCTTTTTAATGGAGTAACTGACAGCTACTCTGCCTATATCACCTGGTTTGGGTGGATTTTCTAGAATGCTAAAGAACTTTTGTTCACTCCATTCCGGATCATGAAAAATCACAAGTGGAAGTTCAAATTTGTCATTTTTCTGTTTCCAGTCTAATAACCTTTGAAGGGTTGACTGTTTGAATGTTTGCAGTTCTTTAAGTTGGAGCCAGCTTTCATCGGTAAGGGCAACTTGGGTTCCGTCATTTTGACATTTTAATGCATGCTCGATATGCTGGCAAACGAATGGTTCTCCACCCAGACCAGCAGCTGTTTGAGATTTTTTACAGATCTCTTGATGGCATTCTAAAATGGATGCACCGGATGTTTGCACCCGTACATGCATTGGAGTCTTCCGACCATTTTTGTTATCATAAACAACAAACAGACCATTCTGTTTGTCTACGCGAAATCCCTGGACTGTTCTATTGTCATCTTCATGTCTCCTCTCGATATGTTTCTTCAAATTTTTTTTCAATAATTGAAGGCCACACAAACTACAATTTGTTGTCTTACGTGACAAAAATTTTGACCTCATTGTTGAAGTATTGGTTCCACTTTTTTCTTCTTTTTTCTCTTCCGATGATGCTGCTTCATTGGAAGAAGTCTTTGTGAAACTTGTTGATGTTTCACCTTCACGAGCACTCTTTTCTTCATTCATGGATTTTTGGGGCCTATTTGGGCTCGCTTCATTTGGAGCCACATTAATTTTCTTCACAGTGGTTCAGCTTTGCCAAATTTTTTTACCCCTTTGTTTTGACGCTTTTGCCAGGGCAATCTGTTTTGATGCAGCTTTATAGCACTTGCCAAATGTTTTGCTAGGTTTTAACAATGTTGAAACAAATGCCAAAGTCCCCTTTGTTTTGTAGATGAGCAATTTTTACCACATATAGAGGCAATGATAAAATATAATGTGCAATCGCAAGTTTGTTTGAAAAAAAATTTAAAAATAAATAATACACAGGTTAATACCCTGTCTTGGTTAACCCTTTTTGAGATGTCGCCCAGTAAGCCGAGGCTTTGTCAACCAAATTAAAAAAAAAAACAGCTCCACTTTGACTGCATATTCCAGTACTATTGTACTGACACGAATTTTATTTTTTTTCCTTAGACACTTATTCTAAAAAATATTGGAAATGATTCACACTAAAATGCCGCACCTACATGAGAATTTTTATTTCTGTAGACAAATTGAAAAGATGCGCACACCTAAAGGAATTTCATCATTTTCAAACTTTAACTTTGCAAAAATTATCATTTTCATCAGGTAAAGCCAAATTAAAATGTAAGAGCTATTTGCATAGTTGGGACCACCTCTGACCTAAATCAATGAAGCAGGTCATCCATTTGATTGGCCTATAAATATCCAAGTGCATAGGAGATTATTGATGGTTATGTAGTGATTGGATTTAAAACCTTGACATAATTTGGGATTATTTAAATGTTTCCTAAAGCATATAAACACAGCTTTTCCAGTTATTGTCCATATGCCTCTTACCAAAATGGCACTTTCACAAAGTTAGTCTGAAAATGTTGAAAATTCCTGTAAGTATACGCATCTTTCCAAGTTATGAAGAAACACCAAAATTCCCATGTAGGTGCGGCATTTTAGTGTGAATCATTTCCAACAATTTACAGAATAAGTGTCTAAAGAAAAAAATTTGTTACAGGCCAAAAAGTAGTGGAATAAAATTGGTGTCAGTACAATAATACTAGTGAATTCCATTTCATATTTATGTGTGTCAACAAGAAAGGCATGAACTCTACATTTCCGTGTAAATTTCATGATAAATATAAACAACTGGAGACGTCTCAAGTCGCATTTTGCCATGCCGAATCCTTTTTCGTTATTGAAATAAAATATGTTTAAACCAAACAACTAGCTTTGCCCGGCCACGCCATGCAGTGGCAGACTACATGACATGGAGCCACTCAACCTGCTGTTAACATGGACTCTATTCCTTCCTTCCATTCATGAAAACATGTTTCAAAGAATGCTGTCAAAATTTGGTCATAAGAGCCATTCTGTTAGAAAGAATTTGGTCATAAGAGCCATTCTGTTAGAAAGAATATAATATGACCTTTGGAGCAGTCTATCTTCTATATATATAAAATGCAAAATTATGTTTGTATTGTCACTATAGACTCCTAAACCGTACTGCCAATCAGCATGCCACTTGAGCAGATCATTGTGTGTATTTCAGGGACAGTTTTAGGCTACTTTAAATGTGCACCAGGTGCTCCACCCCTCTATAATTTGCCTTTTATTGACATACTCTCAGACGAGTTAAAAAAATGTATCAAAGAGTTTAAAAGCTCATACGTTATTACAGGGAAACTAACGTAAAACGTGTATGCCTCAACATACTAATGTCACGCGTGTCGTAATGCGTTTTGCCACGTGTTCGTCACATCACTACTTGCATGTCTCTTCGTCATATCTCACGACTATATACGCACTTTAAGTTTATAGCTTGATTATAAAGCATGGACTGTGAAGGCAGTCCGCATATTATAGCCGTGTAACTGACGATGTCAAATTATGAGCATATCTCAAAATATGAGCAGTTCATGTACTGTATGATTTACGTCTCTGTATTGCGTCAAACATTTGTGTTGCTTTCTATATACGTGGTACATGAACTGCTCATAATTTGAGATATGCTCGTAATTTGAATGGGACCTCTACACAACCTCTGCATTTCATGGCTTTTGTATAAGGACAGTTAACTAACATTATACATACCAAACAACCTCAAAACAGGTGGAGAGCGTGTTCCTCCTGGCCCCCAGGACCTGCCTATGTTTACCATATAAATCCTATAGATATAGACGTGAAGTAATAGACTGTGTCGGCTGTGTGATGTGTGCAAGTACATACTATTTGTTTTACTTATGTAAATATAGACTGCTTCAAAGGTCATATATTCATTGTCATAGAATGGCCCTTATGACCAAATTTTGACAGCATTCTTTGAAACATTTTTTCATGAATGGAAGGAAGGAATAGAATCCATGTTGACAGCATGTTGAGTGGCTCCATGTCATGTATACTGCCAGTGCAAGGCGTGGCCTGGCAAAGCTAGTATTTACATAAGTAAACCAAATAGTATGTAATTGCACATATCACAGCCGGCAGTCTATATATAGCATTAATATGGTAAAAATAGACAGGTCCAGGTGGCCAGGAAGAACACGCTCTCCACCAGTTTGGTGGGTGTTTGACAAGTTAGTTAACTCTCCTGTATACAAACGCCATGAAATCCAGAGGCGCCCAAAAGTCGTTAGAAAGAAAGAGCAAGGTCATTAATATGGAAAATATTTGGCAATTGGTGCAGTTGAAAGTATTCTGTAGTTTACTGTATCTCTATATTAGTATTAAACATTCTAGTGGAAAAGAAACAATCATTGTAGCTCTCATTGTATAAGCCCCCATATTACGATGCAAGTGCTCATGGATTGATTACATTGTTGAAACGCACTACGGCACGCCATACGCTAGTACGTTGAACGCACACGTTTTACGTTCCCAGTTTGGCACTAAACAAGTATGAAACTATATAACTCTTGGACTCAATGTTTTAACACTTCTGAAGGTATGTGAATAAATGGAAAAATATAGAGGGGTGGAGCACCTGATACACAATTAAAGTAGCCTAAAACCATCCCTAGAATACACACAACGATTTGCCCAAGTTTCAGGGCGATTGGCAGTATGGTTTAGGAGTCTATAGTGACAAAGAAAATTGTAAAATTTGGTGAAAATAGGTCAAATACTTTTCCCGCTACAGAGGTAGCAATATTCTAATACGATTATTCCATAAATGTTCCAAAAGTAGGCCAAGGTACACAAACATCGAATCAGCTTGGGAGAGTAATATATTGATATAAAATTTCAAGTTTGTTGTTGATCGGTCAAAATTGTTCCAGGGAGACAGCTTAACACAAATGCGTAACATCTTTTTGGCCTATCTTTTTTCAAAAAAACACATCATAACTTCATATAAAGTAGGCTAAAGTACTTTAAAATCTAATCATGTATGGAGAGTAGTACATTGAAGCTAAATATGAAGTTTGTTGATAATCGGTCATATACTTCTCCTTGAAAAGTGATAACAAGGTATTAGTACCTCAAGGTCATAAGTCTGCTAAAAAGTAGGCCAAAGTGCAAACAAAATTTTTTGAAAGGTACTTTTTTCCTCAAACTAAACGTATTAAAGTTTCAAAGCAATAGCTCTAAAAGTCTTTAAGTTTTGAGCATGTTTGTGTAGTACGGACTGACCAACGGACAGACAGAAGCAAAGCTAGATGTCTCCCTCCAAAAGGGGGAGACTTAATAATACTCACCTTCCACATTAAGCCCATGACTTAGGTGTTTTTTCTCAATATGTTGTTTTAGGTGGTTTTTCAAGGGAAAATACTTTAAACAATACTTGCAGAGGAATTCTGAAAAAAAAAATAACAATATTAACGGCCGATTTTTTAATAGGCTAATAATTTTTTGTTCCTGCCAGAAAGTTGCCTACTTGTAGTGATGTAATAAATATATCAAAAAACGGCCATCTGTTTATTTTCTAATTTTAATAATATATATTTTAAGAAACTGGTATACTATTGATGCATACCTCTCAGTATGTGTGTTGTGTCGTCTTAACTGCTGTATAAAACTATATCAAAAGTGTTCAAAGAACACAGCATTGCTAAGCCAACGTTGACTTATGGGCTATTTAAATATACAGTGAAATGAATTCACAACAGTGATCCAAGATCCAGTGAAATGATAGCCAGTGTGTGATGATGTGTTACTACTGCAGCAACACAAACAATCAATAGTCTAGTAGCCACAGTACAATAAATGACTGTAACAGTAGCAGGGCCCATTGATCAATATTCCTGTGCTGCTATAAGCATTGCAGTGATATCATGTGCATATATAAGGTAATTAAAATCTTTCTTAAATTGGAAAGCATATATTAATTAGAAAATGCCCAAAATCCAATCACTTCGGTATCGCCTCATACTTCATAGTTGTGCAAAGTTTGAACGCAATCCGTCCCTCCGTGAAAGCTCTAGCTTGGTCGGAGACATACATACATACATACATACAAACATACAAACATACATACATACAAACGGGAAGACCACTAACATTGCTTCAGCTATATAGACTAAAGCAATGCAATAATGAATTTCATTATTTGGCTAATAATTCTCATTCTAATACGTACATTGGATGATGGAAGTTGGGCATATAATTTTGATTATTTGCTCATAGTAAGTTCTGTCTTCCAAGTGACATTTCATTTGACAGGTAACAACACTCAGAAAATACCTTCGTAGTACCATTTTGTAGTCACCATTTCAACGATTTATGACTTCTTGACATTCCTTTGATGTTTCATTCAATGACACTTACAACAATATCTATTGTAAACGGAAAGCATATCAAAATGTTCTTATATTCCTTCAAAAAGTCTTGAATCTGTCATTCACAAACCACGCACCTGCTGTATAGCTATCCGACACCACCACAGTTCTAATAGTCTATACTCGGTTTTGTAGACAACATAACTAGCTCATATTTTCCATATGAATCTAATGTTGACATCTAATAGCTGAAATCAATCTTCGTTTAGCTGCTGTCTCAAACACTATTGTAACAAAAGTGATTCCAGCGTCGCGCTGATACATACTGATGAACGAAACAGTGACGAGCGAGACTGCAACATGGTAAGCAGCAGCTATAAATAGCAACGACACGCGTCGCTTGAGCGGCCGCAGCCGGCGAGGTGTGAATGCATGATCCGCAGAGGATTACAGCTACTAGTTCAGTTTCAAGCGCTGTGTCTGCCGTCCGGGTAACTAGCTCATGGGTAGAGCGCCCGACTTGAACGGCCATGGTCTGACAAGTAGGGAGAACCGGGTTCGAGTCCCGGGTCATCCAAAGCTTTCTCAAGCTTGCAAGGCAGTCAGTCAGTCACTTTTGTTTCAGTATGAATTATTCTACTATTTTTTTTTTCAAAATAAAAATAATATATCTGTAAACTACTCATGCGACACGTTAGACATATGACAGGATCGCACAATGTTTCTGGCCGCATAAACAGAGGAGGCATGGCTCGTGACTTCAGGTTGTGTGTAGGGATAAATATTGAAACGTTGGTTATAAAAGATCCAGTCCTTATGAAATTACAAGATTAAAGGATATATGAGGTCTAAGTCATTGAAATCATCCTGACAAGTTTAAATAATTTTGTTGAAGTCGTTTGAAAGTCATGGCTGTTAGTGTCTGTATGCAAATTAGTGACAACTAGACAGGTGACCGTGTGTTCACAATTCCGCATCACAAACGTGGGGGTGCGCTGAGACAGATTTGAAACAAAGATGGCGAAATGAACCACGATTTCTCAAGAAAAAGGATCTGTATAACATTACATAATGTATTTTGTGGCCCTTGTGGGTGCTTTAGTAATAAAGAAAGAGAAATCTGTTGCCATTGTCTGAGGGAACGAAATGGCTCGCTGCTGGGAGCCATAGGCTCCTAGAAAAAATTGAATGCCCCTAAATTTTGTAAGTTGGTTGCCAAATGCGACCAATGCCAAATGCAACAAGAGCATAAATCTGTGAATATTATGTTCAAATCCAGACGAGTTTTAATTTTTCAAGGATATTTTTATATACCGTATTCCCGCGCAAGAAAGCCCATGGGTGTTTAACCAAAAAATGCTACTTTTTTGACTCTTTGAAGATGGAAAAAGTTATCATTTATATGCCCATGGGCGTATATTCGAACACTAAGCCCACCTCAGAATAGGGGTTGGACAGCCACTCGATTTCACCAAATCATGGGCTCTTACGTATGAACATACGGTATATCCACTACCTACAATGTGAGCGATGATACAAGTGTTGCTGTTTGACAGCGTGCAATGAGCTTACCTCTTAACATAAATCGCCATCAGTAGTCGCAAATCTTTTTCCGTAATACGGCTTTAGTAATGATTACTATTATAATTAATTTCATATGTTGGTATCAGTATTTAAACAAAATTTAACCAAATATTTACCCACCGGAAGATCGCCATTACTACGCGATCATTTAAACACGACGTAACAAAAAGAAATCGACGATCACTGTTCGAAATGTAAACAGAAAGTCTCGCGGTAAGTAAAATATATATTTTTTATTCATTATTAAACACTTGTGACGCTATATCTACTGTAGATTAACATTGGTATATATTTCTAAGGTCAGATATATGTGTAATATCGATGTACGCTCGTTATCATTGACAGAAAAATCGAAATCGTGTCGGAACCTCTAATATCGCCCAGAACATGCCAATGGAATAAACCGTATAAATATGCATGTGAGTGCATGATTTATTATAGCAAATTATTTTATCATCTGGTGTCTTTGGTCGCTCGATGGGTTACGGGCTTATAAGCGAAAACCAGCACTTTATGGACGGTTGGAAATTAAAAAAGTTCTCACTTATAAGCCCATGGGCTTATATTCGAACATTACGCCCATCTTCGATAATAAGCCCATGGGCTTTCTTGCGAGGGAATACGGTACATATATTCATTCAAATAACATTCATAATTTTCTTATGATAATACCTCAACATATTTGTGGTTACACTATGGAAAGTATTCAAATGTTATTGTTATGTTATTGACAAAATCAAATACAATCCAGTCTATAATAATAGCAACAAAATATATTGTGTTGGGGCATTATCCAGAGTAATATCAAAGTGTTAACATTTAGTCATTCTAAAATATAATAAAATCTGCCCAAATAGTTTATAAATTATCAGTTGAACCAAATTCCATGACTTTTCCAAGACTTTTTCACCAAATCTCATTTTTCCAGGACTCCTTACAAAATTCCATGACTTTCCAGGATCAGGAAAAAATTTCATTTTCCATGACTTTTCCAGACTCCGTCGGAACACTGCCCTTAGAATATTTGAGCAGCGGACTTCCGCTGGTTTAAGGGAAGAGGGTAAATTGAAGCATTGAAAGGTTGGCCCCGTGTGTTCATATTTGGCTCCTAAAAATTCAGAGTTGGGAGCCAAATGCCCCTTGACTCAAATCCTGATTTCGTGCCCTGTTCAGTAATTGAGACCCTATGTTTGGATATGTAGTTCACGGACAAAAGCTAGTTATGGATTGGAGACTCGTGTGGTACTCACAGCGATAGGCTATGGGCCTTTAAATATATATTATAATATGAATAGGCATGCCTAAGACAGTCGCCGAAATAATTCCCTTCTAACTCAATGGCCCAGACATGCTTGTGATGGGTAGGGCAGGGTAGGGTGGATGGGGGTGAGGGGTAGACATTGGAAGTGTTATTTTGAACCTATTTAGTCTACACAATGCAAATATATGACCAGTGACTAGTAATTGAATTTACAGTATACGTGAAATGCTGAACGACTTACGTAAGGGACGTACAGTGCAGGTACGTTCACGCTTATAGTGGTACGTGCTCCGATCTGTTTGCGTCCGTGAATGGCCAAATTTGGGTTCAAAACATATATTTTTGAGTTACAGAAACAAGATGGCACCCGAAAATCAAAGCATTAGTAGGGATGTGAGGTGCTTTTAAAAAAAAATTGTGATACCTTGTAGCGGGCTTCTGCCGGCGCCTGTATTACGTGTAATCACATATCTCATAGAAATTAGAATATTAGTCTATCTCGAATATAAGTGTACTACGTACCCCCCTTATGTACTGCAATATGAATTTTGATTTTACTATATATTTGGGAATATATGTGCTAAAAAGGATTAAGTATGTAAACCCCACTATTGGAAAACGTGTTAAAATTAGAGATCAATATTTTATATTAGCTGAGAACAAATTCCATGATATCAGATACAACAAAAGTAAGTTTTTCTACAAGCTGTTAGTAAAAAAACACTTGTAAGACCACATATGAAGTCTATTCTGGAGAGTTTGAATTTGAAAACAATATTAGAAATTGGACATGTATTTATGAACAAAAATGTGTTTCAAGGGCTTCAATGATTTAAGCAATTTTAATGTTAAGATATTAAATAATATTCTTCCATGTGGGAAATCTTTACACAGGTGGAAAACAAATATACCAAAAGATTGTGATATGTGTAAAGAAGTTGAGTCAATTAAACATATATTGTATGAATGTTCACATGTATCAAAAATATGGTTAAGAATAAGTAATATTTTAGGCTGCAGTGTTAAATGGAAGACAATTGTATGTGGATATATAGAGTACACCATTACTGATAAGATATTTGCACTTAATTTTATCATATCGATGATAGCATATGCTATCTTCAAAGAAAATTCTAATTGTAAATTTTATAAAAAGGTTTTAAGAACAGAAAATATAATAGCCAGTATTAAGAAATTTTTATCGTCATATTCTATAATTGCAAGTAATTTAGACATGAAAATATTGATTTTTTATATAAATAGTGTATTATCTTTACTATAAAGATAACAAAATGAATGTTTCTTTTGAGGTGCTGATCATGCTTTTTTTAAGATAACAAAATGAATGTGTTATTGAGGTGCTAATCATGCTTTTTTTCAATTTTTAGGTAGTGTTATTTTATTTTTATTTTAGAAAGTGATTAAATAAATAATAATAATAAAAAAAAAAAAAAAAAATGGGGAATTATTGGACTTGGGTATATTCAAGTATTGATATGGAGGATTCTCTCTCCAAGTCTATAGGGCTATATCACATAGCCTCTGCCGGGACTCGAACCCTGGACAACTACCACTGTGGCACCTATTCACCAAGCATTAAGTGCTTGGTGAATAGGTGGCACAGTGGTAGTGGTCCAGGGTTCGAGTCCCGGTAGAGGCTATTTGATATAGCCCTATAGACTTGGAGAGAGAATACTCAATATCAATACTTGAATTTTGATTTATTTTGAAGTATACAAAGATTGACAAAGATTTATTTTGTGGTTTAATATACATGTAGCAAATTTAAACAATACTGAGCAATAATTTACCTGCAGTCTCTGCAGTCTCCCTATCAAATTGCTCAGCCTCTGTTGATGTTGTGGAACTACAAGCAGAAAAAATACCATTGTGAAAATAACATTGACTATCATAATAACTTAACTTATAACAGGGTCAGGATTAGCCACTCGTCCCTTCGTATTGACCAGTAAAACCTTATGGAGGACAAGTAGACTTTTTAAGTAACGAGTACCAAATTCGGTTTTGTTTTGCATACAAGTATAGAGATTGTTCATGGAGGACGATTGAACTTTGGGGATGACTGGTAGATTTTAAATGTATACTCGTCCTCTTGACGAGTAGCACTTTATTACCTAATCCTGACACTGCATAAAGAAGTCCGTAAAGAAATGTCATATAAGCACCGCGCGCCACGCAGTGGGACTGCGCACACGAAGATTCAGCCAACAATCGCCCTAATGATTTCTTTGCCATTTTAGTGTCGTGGACCTGTTGATGTTTACATTATGAATTGACATGTGATAACATAATAAAACACTCAAATTTATTAATATGTATGTATTCATATACTTCTGGTGGGTTGGATGGTTTCTTTCCCTTATTTTTGCATGGGATGTTCGGATTTGCCTTGTGGATTGGGCGTCAGGATTGGACTACGGGACATTGGTGGAGAGGGGTTCGCTTTTGCATTCATATTCTTTTGCATTCACGGATGGGGTGGGGGTGGGGTTCGTCTTGTACGGTGGATTCATTGCATAGCTCAGAGACGTTGCTGTCGTAAAATGTACATTTTTGACTAAATTCAAGTTTTGTATTATTTTATCTGAAAGTTTAAATCATTATTATAAATGTAGACATATCATTAGTATGTGTGTGTCTTATATTATGGTATATGCTTTGTGAGAGCAGTAAAATTGAATCAAAATTTTATGTTTGGTGATGATTGGTCACAAACTATTTCATCAAAAGACTAAGTAGGTCAAAGTACACCAAATGTAATCAGATGTGGAGAGTAGCACATCGAAGCTAAATACTAGTATAACAGTTTTGTGATAATCAGTGAAATAGTTCTCCCTGTAGTGTGTAACACCCTATGTGGATCTAGATGTGCATATATAATTCACAAATAAGCCAGCCTGGGTGAGATTGGCCTCCTCCCCAGAAAACACTAGATGAGACGTTCAGAAACGCCAAAGTGTACCCCCTAACATATATCTTCAAAATAAGGCCAAAGTACTCAAACATCAAATCAGCATGGGAGGGTAATATATTCATACACAATATCAAGTTTAGCGATAATAGGACATAAACTGTTCCCAGGAGACAGCTAAACACAAATTTGTAATGTCGTGTTTGTTTTTAAATACATCATAACGTCAGCAAAAGTAGGCCAAAGTACATTCACCTTGGTTGGAGACCCCAATTTTCCATTTTTATTTTTTGTGACCCTTCACCGTGCTTGGTACCCCCACATGCCATTTAATGCTTTAATTACTGCCACTTGCTGTTCTTTAATATTTTAGTGACACCTTCAACTTGCTTGGTGCCCCCATTTGCTGTTCTTCAATGTTTCTAGTGTCCCATTCCTCTGCTTGGTGCCCCCACTTGCTGTTCTTTAATATTTTAGTGCCCGCTTCACCTTGCTTGGTGCCCCCACTTGCTGTTCTTCCATGTTTTTAGTACCCCATTCCCCTTTTTGGTGTCCCCACTTGCTGTTCATTAATGTTTTAGTGTGTCATTCACCTTGCTTGGTGCCCCCAATTGTTCTTTTTTTATTTTTTTGTGACACTTCACCTTGCTTGGTGCCCCCACTTGCTGTTCTTCAGGTCTTCTAGTGTCCCATTCTCCTTGCTTGGACCCCCAATTGTTGTTTTTTTTCAATATATTTTAGTGACCCTTTACCTTGCTTGGTACCCCCATTTTCTGTGCTTCAATGTTTTAGTGCCCTTTTCATCTTGCATGATTCCCCCACTTATTGTTCCTCCATGGTGCCCCCACTTGTTCTTTAATTTTTTACTATCAATTTTTTATGGTTCTAGTCAAAATGGTAATTTTTCCGTTTTTTTAAGCTTGATATCATACAAAGATGTAATGTTATGTATTCTAATTAATCTGTAATTTTAAAGTTTTTTTTTGTATAAATAGGGATATTTTATAGTTCATTACTATTCAAACACTATAGAAAACAAGAAAGATTAGAAATACAAAGTTGACTGCAAAATTACAGGTTTAGATCACATTTTACAGGTTTTGAAAATAAAAGTTGACAGCCCTTCATTTTGTGAAATCCTTTACAATTTTGATCTATTACTAAGTACTTCAAGTCTTGTGAAATTTCCTACACATTTCAGTCAATCGCATGGTCTGAGTTGACTTTCCTTCAGTGTTGTGAAATTTCCTCCCCACTTCGGTCTATCACATGGTCCGCTTTGATTGTCTTAAACAGTCGTGTGAAATACCCTTCCCATTTCGGAGTATCCCATGATCCTCTTTGACTGTTCTTAAAGATTATGCTCATTCAAAAAAGTAATTGTTCAATAGAGACCACTATCCATCAACTATGACCTTTTTTATATTCTTCACATATCCACCCTTATAAAAAAAAAGTATCCTGCTACCTTGTTTATGACAACACGAGGACATGGAAAGTTAGATAATTGGATCCTTTATACTTCTCGTACAGGGTTGTTTCAATGGCAGACATAACAAACATCATTGGCAAGATAGCGGACTTATTTTTATGTGCACATGAACGTCTGACGAAAATCATACGATGATGTAACAGTGCTTTGATGGATTGATTGTGACCATTTATGGAGTGACATCTACATTTTTCGGGTTACATTATTGAACTATTTAAATGGAAAAAAATAAACTTTCAGAATGCACAACACATATGATATTGCTCCTATGAAAGCATACTTGCTTGGCCACTGTGCATAACCATGCACAGTCTTTTGAGATTCCTTCTCCATTTCAGTTCATCCCATGGTGAGCTTTTTCTGACCTTATGGTCTTAATTTAAATTTGGTTTCCATCTCAAAGTACATCACATGGTTATTTTTGCCTGTTCAGTTCAGTTTGCAGTACAATAAGTTACTTATGAGCAAAAATATTTATAAAAGTGTTGAAAACATGTTTATTGCTGCTGAAACTGCATACGATTCGGATAAAAAAAGTGGAACTTTTCAAATCAAAATTAAGAATATTTTGCAAGGGTTGATTTTGGCAGACTTTCTGTAGGTGATACTAGAGGGGTTATAGAAACATGTGCAAGTGTTTTCATTTCTGTTGCAATTTGTTTAGGGTTAGGCCCCTATATGCAGTAGAATGCCTGTACTATAAAGGTAACAGTAAGAAATGGATCAAATAATGGTACAGAAGGGACCCAAATATGGACCGTTTGGACCCATGGGAAATAGGGTTCTTGTGGTGACCATTTACAACCTACATGCAAAATTTAAACACCCTAGCTAAAACGATGTGACTTGTAGAGAGGTAACAGTAAGAAATTGACCAAATAATGGTCCAGAAACAGCTGTCCAGAGGGACCCAAGTATAGACCAGTTGGGCCCATGGGAAATAGGGTTCTTGTGGTCACCATTTATAACCTACGTGCCAAATTTGAACACCCTAGCTCAAACGATGTGACTTGTAGAGAGTTAACAGTACGAAAGGGACAAAATAATGGTCCAGAAGGGACCCAAATATGGACCGTTTGGGCCCCTGCGAAATAGGGTTCTAGTGGTCACCAGAACCCTGCGCGGGGGCCCACAGCACGCAGGCCCCGCACCCACATCTGCGATTATACAGGCTGCTGGCTGAATTGCCATTTCCACTGCTGGTGCGGGTTTAGAATTTTTGTGTGGGTGCAGATGTGGGCTTAAAAATTTGCATCGCAGGCTTTTTGCTGGCTTAACCTCATGAACAAAACGCGCACTGAAACCCGCCGATTGTACTAGTTGCAGAGTTCTAGAACATCTTTTCAAGTTTTGCAGAACCTATTGTTATTAGTAATTGTTAATACTACTGTTAGACAGGTACAGCTGATAAATATGATTATATCAGGGTTATAATTATGAATAAGATTTCATTACAGTAAATGTCATCAACAAAGGAAGAGGAAAAACTGAATAAAGGAAACTTTGCTCATACATTACCTTATAATAATGTAAGTAAATGATGTAGTAACCAAGGGAAACCTTCTACAAAGGAAGGATTTGTCACTGCAAATTGGGTTCCGTTGTTGAGGACATTCACTGTACTACAACTAAATTATTGTACAATTTACACAAGATTATCAGGGTTAGACATAAGGACTGAAAAGGCCATAGCCGCAGGTCCACCAAGTTGAAAAATCTGGTAGACCGGCTCAAAATTAGGTAGACCGGCATTTAGATCAGTGCAATTAAATGCAAAGGTTTACATTTTTAAGTAACCATAAATTCTTTCTAACAATAGCCAATTATTTACATTTTAGATCTACCAATATTTCGATGTCTGTCAGTACATTTTGTTCATGGAACTATAGAGTTATAAGTGACCTAGGCAGCCAGGGGGACCCAGCATTCTTTGTAGGTCATTTTGACCTAGTTCCATGAACAAGATGTACTGAGAGACATCGAAATATTGGTAGACATAAAATGTAAATAACTAGCTTATGTTAGAATGAATTTATGGTTTCTTGAAAGTTAAATACATAGCTAATGACTTTGTTCAATAGGTTTACATGTTGATTTTTAATTGATCCATTTTGAGTAAATACCAATTCAAATATAGTCAAACTTTTCAAGTATCACAAATATGCTAATATTAATCAAAAGAGGGTTCAAGAAAATCAATGCTCAATGCTCTATTGTTTATCAAAATAATAAGTACGATGATTCAAATGACGGATGGACAAAAATAATTTATTTTCAAATGACAGACTTGAAAATTAAAAGAAATAAATTTGAATATGATGCACGTTCCCCGAAAAACAGGAAGACCATAGGTCTACCTACTAGTAAAAAGTTGGTAGACCTGCCAGTTTTCAGGTGGACCAGGGCTACAGGTCCACCACTTATGTCTATCCCTGGATTATGAACACATATTTCCTAACAGAAACTCCCTCAACATTCCTTCCTCGACATTAACTTATAACTTGGTCCACACAAAGGTTACTAGCAGTGTAACTCTATGAAGCTATAAAGCTCTTTATAACATAAGGAAGGCATCAACTATGTTCTGTGTTCTACTTAGAATGTGGGACAAGTGTGTGATTGATTGCAGTAGAACGTTGCCTTGTCTCCATAGAAATGTACAAATTCTTGGAAAACAAGCGGGCTTTTGTGCGGGTTTTTGCGGGCTTTCTGCGGGTTGTCTGTCAAAATTGTGGGCGCGGGTGTTGGTGCGGGCTCCATTTTCGTTAAGTACGAGGGTGCGGGCTTGAGTGGGGGTTTGCATGTTCAAAATGTGAGGCTGCGGGCTTCAAATTAAATGCGCGGGGCGGGTGTGGGTGCAAACTCATCACCCGCGCAGGGCTCTGGTGGTCAACATTTAAAACCTACATGCCAGATTTGACCAGCATAGCTCAAAGGATGCGACCTGTAGAGGGGTAACGAACCGGACAGATGGATGGATGGAATGGATGGAATGGATGGATGGATGGTGGACGGACGGACGGACTCGCGCAATCAATATTGGGTATAAGCCAGTGTAAACAGTGGAAATTTTTTTTAAATGGTTCTGTTTTCATTCCCTATCAAATAGAATTAAAAAATGAAAACAAAATAATAATATTTTCACACTCTAGTGGTCTAGGTCTGCCACGCTAACAGCATCCTGCATTGTTACTAGATCTAGACCCTAATAATACGAAGTTTGATGTGTTATACAGTTATAGCTCCCGTGGGAACGCTATTGCGCAGTAGAGTCTACCATTTAGGACATCCAGGTCTAGATGTGTTATAACGTTAATCAAATAAATACATACCTACTATCAAGATCCATGATGGTCATATGTATAGAATATGACGATATTACCACAATAACTATTACAAAAATAGTAAAAATGTAATATATTAAAGACGAATCACGCTTGGTTGCAACAGAGGGAGAAAGACCATATGAAGAGAAATCCATCATTGGTGTGAAAGGCGGACAGCATTTGGCATTTAAACAGAGTGGCTCCAAAAAATCAAAGTGGCTCCAAAAAAATCATCCATTTTTGGCATAGGCTGTATGGTGACATAATGGTCAAAAAGTAGTTGCTTTTTTGTTTCCAACAGAGGGGGAAAGACCGTGTGAAGAGAAATCTATCATTGGTATGAAAGGCAGACACCATTTTGCAATTGAACCCAGTGGCTCCAAAAAAATCAACCGTTTATTGGTAGTGGCTGTATCATGACATAATGGTAAAAAATAGTTACTTTTTTGTTTCCAATAGAGGGAGATAGACTGTCTAAAGAGAAATCCATCAAAGGCAGACAATATTTGGCATTTAAACAGACTGGCTCTAAAAGATTCAAAGTGGCTCCAAAAAATCATCCATTTATGGCCTAGGCTGTATGGTGACATAATGGTCAAAAATAGTTGCTTTTTTGTTTCGTACAGAGGGAGAAAGACCATATGAAGAGAAATCCACCATTGGTATGAAAGGCAGACAGCATTTGGCATTTAAAAAGTTTGGCTAAAAAAAAGTCAAAGTGGCTCCAAAAAAATCATCCATTTTTCATAATGGTCATTTTTTAAACAGCATTTGGCATTTAAAAGTTTGGCTAAAGTTTTGGGCTCAAAAAATCATCCATTTTTTTAAACTTTTTTTGCTTTTTTGTTTGCAACAGAGGGAGAAAGACCATCTAAAGAGAAATCCATCAAAGACAGACACCATTTGGCATTGAAACAGACTGGCTCTAAAAGATTCAAAGTGGCTCCAAAAAAATCATCCATTTTTGGCATAGGCTGTATGGTGACATAATGGTCAAAACTAGTTTCTTTTTTGTTTGCAACAGAGGGAGAAAGACCGTCTGAAGGGATATCCATCATTGCAATGATAGGCAGACACCATTTTGCATTTAAACTAAGTGGCTCCAAATAATCAACCATTTATTGCTAGTGGCTGTATCATGACATAATGGTCAAAAATAGTTACTTTTTTGTTTCCAATAGAGGGAGATAGACCATATGAAGAGAAATCCATCATTGGTATGAAAGGCAGACAACATTTGGCATTTAAACAGAGTGGCTCCAAAAAAGTTAAAGTGGCTCCAAAAAAATCATCCATT
>JAGTTF010004857.1:59690-77129 GCA_019095985.1 Streblospio benedicti | reverse complement strand
ACATGTCTTTGTGAAATAGAATTGGCAACATTTAGTATCTTATGTCAAAATAAAAAAAGAGAATATGACAAATATTGTTGATGATTTAAAGTAATTACACAGAAACTCCCTGTTATGGAGATCCTCAAGTGTCAATTTTATTTAAACCCATCAATGTTTTTGTTTTGTTCTTTTTCATCAACGTCATTATTGAAGGGTAGACGTGTCAAAGTATACGTCGAACGCATTGTGTTGTACGCTAGTCGCCCTGAATAGTGCTTCTAATATAAGTACTAGACCCTTTACGTCACGGGTCGATTATGTAATTGGTAGATAAAATAAACTTGCTTAGTTCACTTAATTGGCACCTCGTCGGGTATATTATTTCAAAATGAAAGACGAAAATAAGAAATGTCTTTGGTGACGGTAAGTAATTGCAGAGAAACCCGCTCTTCTGGAGACCCCAAAAATAAATTAATCAATGACAAAGTGATAAAAATCCGTTGTTTGGCTTAAAAAAGATGGCGGCGGAAAATCGTAACATGCATATGGGAGTCGAGTCCCCTAATAAGGAACCGTCTCTGGCAGGCTCTGCCGCGCCTGTATAATATATATGTATATGTTATAATTTAAATATAATATAAATATAATATAAGTGGACGATGAATAGGAATGTACTGGTTGTTAGCAATGCTCTCAAATAGTGTTAAAGTTTTTATGAAACTATTACTAGCATCAATAAAAATGTCAAGAAGAAGAAAAGACTATCAACAGGATAAACTTAATTAACACGTCATCAAGACGGTGCACCTATAACAGAGAGGTGGAACATCAGACCCCAAGAAAGAAAAGAAAGAAAGAAAGAAAGGTGAACGATTTCTACGAGTTCGTTATGTTGCTTCAGGACAGTCACATTAATCTAATGACTAATAGTAATAATCAAACACGAGTTCAGTAGGTGATTATTCGATTAATATTACACCTAGAACGATGTTCTTGCTGTCATTTAAAACCTTATTTTCTGCTCATTCCACGTTTGACAACAGATTACCATCTACAAGTAATGTTGGCCTCTTAAAAATCGCCAAAACATGTTTAGGGGCACAGAGCGATAATGGAGTGTTTTTATCGTAAAATAAATATCATTTTCGTAATCTAGACATTTTCTCGTCAAATAAATGTATTAAACTTCAAAATCAATGAAAAATAACCAAGATATTAATTATTTTTTATTTATTTAGTATGTAAAATTTCAATTTGTTGCAGTGCTCTGGCAATTTTCTCTCATGTAAACAAAGTGAGCGATAAATGGAGAATTTCACGATGATATGCATGGTTTTTTAAATTATAAAGTCAAATTATTTAATAAAGTCATATTAAAAAACGTAACAGTTTACCTATTCTACATCGGCTACTAATGTATATTCTTGTTATCACTAACGGCGAATCTTTAAAATCTGCATTATTAGTTACAAAACCATCAAATCGGGATCTTGGCTCTTGATTGACCTGACCTCAAATGGAGGTCACGAATGCCATAACGCTCATTATCATAATTTATGCCTTTTCAAAGAATCAGCCCTTAGTCAAGCGCCGCATCGTTGTTGCAGATTAGTAACAGCGCTTTTGATACGAAGATAGGTGGCAGAGCGATAATAAAGAGCATTATTGTCATCTTGATCTGGGGAGTATTCGATAGATTTCTTAAAATATGTAGAATATTATGGGCTCAAAGTGTGATAATAAGAATCAGCATAAATACTTTGAATAATAGAACCTTTTAAATGCAACCGGCTGGTGCAGGTAACAATATATTTTGATTTTTTATGTGGATGAACTTTATCCTGCTGGTGTACTCTGATTTCCGGGTAAAACGCGGTATGTTGCTTTATTACGAGTGAAATTATAGCGTTTAAAGTATTTTTTTTATCGATTTCAATTCTCCCATGAAGTTAGAATTGGCCATGAACAAATGCAGAATAAAATACATATATCACAACAACAACATTACTATATTTATTTCTTAGTGATGATAAAGATTAAATGTTGTAAAATTAAAGAACTGCCAAATTTTCGGGCCTGACGTGTAATTCAATACGATTTCCACAAAAAACAAAAATCTCAAAAATCCTTCTAATAGAAACATATATAAATTTACTTTGAAGCAACCTCTCTACCCCTGCCCCCCCAACCTCACTAATACAATCATTTAGCTGAACAAAGTTCGTTGCTAAAATAATATATATATGTGTGTTGACTATAATTCATCATCATATGTACCTCATTTTGTCCAACATTACGTTTGCCATCGTACAGTTTTGTTCCAAAATGATGGTAAACAGCATCAAACACTTCTGTTTCCAGACAATTAAGCTGTAAACCTCTGTGCTCTGTTATGCACGTGCACGCCTCTTCCATTTTTCTTCACAACCTTATCACACTCCTTGCAACAAAAGAGCTTGCAACATCCATCGCTTCGCTTTTTACAATGACCACAAGAACACCTACAAAATAGACTGATGATAGGTCAGGTTACCTGGATGCTATTCCCACACTGACTCAATTCATTTTAAACCTGTCTAGTTTGATGCAGGATGTAAGAAAGACAAAGGACATATGACCTAGAAATGAGTATTGATCAAAGAAACTCTGTTGAAATGCACACAAGAGACAGAAGGCTGTAACTGTGTATCATATGACCCCCCCACACACACACACCCCACCCCACCCCCACTCACACACAATCTGCAACACCCATCACTAGTTGACATTGAACCCCTACCCACAATAAGTTAGATGACAATTAATTTTCAGTTAATTGAATAAAGTCTTACCAGTCATTTCGTCCGACTCTCTACTGCTTTTCCATCTCCCACGTGTATGGCCGAGCCATTGGCAGTTGTGTATCACTGCCACTGGCACTGCTATCATCATTCTTCTTTGGGACCACCTTTTGGATACGGAACTACCAAAGAGACGGTCCTCCTCTCCTTCTAAACCATACTCTTCCTCTGAAGAATCATCACACCCACTACTCCCACTAATTTCGCTATTTTCTATGGTTTCCCATAATCAAATAGTGCTATTATTGGTATGTAAACACAAGGCAGTACTCGCGCTGACGTCTGAATGGTGATTCCCTTTTAACCACCACTAGAATTTTTCAATGCAATATGAGCGTTTACGAGTTTCGTTCATTGACCCCTTTTGGCAATTTTTTTACGGAAAATTGCTATATTTTATATTAACATGTGTGATAACAAAAATATTCATTATATGACTACATGTGAAAGGTTTTACCTATACTTAACCAGCAATAATGAATTAAAAAATAGACATACATATCATATTTTTTGTTTTCCTTGGTTCAATAGGGGAGGGCTGGCCACATTGTGCAAATTGACGAATCTCATTTCAATGGTAAACGCAAATATCATAGAGGGGAGATGGGTTGGTTCCAGTGATATATGGGTTTTTGCGGGTCTTGATTGTACTACTAAAAATTTTTTTGCAAATTGTCCCTGAGAGAACTAGAGCGACTTTTGATGCCAATTATTCAGGAAAGAATTTTAGCAGGTTTGACAATATGGAGTGACACTTTCAGACCATACTTCACACTTGCAGACCATGGTTACAACCATTAAATGTAACGGAAGATGGGGTTCACACAAATAGTATAGAAAGTTTATTGGGCCAAATTAAAAAACTAGATAGAGGTCTATCCTCTCAAAATTTAGCAACGAACGTTTATTCCGCAATCAATTTCTTAGAATTATATGTAGAGGACATTTTCTATAAGGTGAAAAGAAACTTAATCAGCCATAACCAAATTTCTAGACAAAGAAATCCATAATTTTATACTGACACAGTAAATCTTCCATTTACAAATTGCCCTGGGCCTGTTAAGTGCAACCCGACGCTGGTGCAGGTAACAATATATTTTGATTTTTTTATGTGGATGAACTTTATCCTGCTGGTGTACTCTGATTTCCGGGTAAATGCAGTATGTTGCTTTATTACGAGGTGAAATTATAGCATTTAAAGTATTGCAACATCGATCGAATACAATGCTCCCATGAAGTTAAATTGGCCAAAACAAATGCAGAATGAAATACATATATCCTGGCACAACGACATTACTAATTTTATTCCTTAGGGATGATAAAGATTAAAATGTTGTAAAAAATTAAAGAACTGCCAAATTTTTCGGGCCCGACGTGTAATTCAATACGATTTCCACCAAAAACAAAAATCTCGAAAATCCCCTTCTAATAGAAACATATATAAATTTACTTTGAAACAACCTCTCTACCCCCGCCGCCCCCAACCTCACTAATACAATCATTAACCATGAACAAAGTTCGTTGGTAAATAAATATTAAATACAAAAATGGAATTGACAGACAAATGTTGAGTCTTCATCTAGATGAATTCATTTTAGTTGTCAAATCTCTAGAAAGACTCAATGTTTCTCAAGTCTTTGGAAAAAAAATAAAGAACAATATACAGTTCAATAGATTAAAAAAATAATTTTCTAAATTGCATTTAATAATCAAATAATAATATTTCATTAATAGGGGGGCATAATCAAATTTACCTATTCTATTTCTTTAAATTTCATCTTCTGTTTGCAAGTGTTGCTACAAAAAATTGCTGAGATCGAACAACTGAAAAGGAAAATACAGCTCTCAGAACTCTTCTGAACTCAAGAAATGAACCACCTTCAAGGCCAGATGATACAAAGAAACGACTTTTTAATTACAGATTTACCAGTGACAGGCTTTTCCTTAAAGATGATTGCCTAAATAACACAGAAACCCTCACTAAAAGTGAACGAATTTGAAACTGTGATTATGGAAAAAGCAAAATGTAAAGTATGATATGGTTACCCATAGCAGTAGGGTCATCAATTAATAATAAAGGAATATCAGCAGTCAACATGGCCAAAAATATGAATGAAATCCTTCATATGGCAGAGTCACTCTCTACCACGCTGGAGCTGTTCAAGTAAGCAGTATTCCTCCATGTTCAAATGATTCGGAAAACCAAGACCGAATTGAAAGCTGGAATAAAGAAATAGAAAATATTAGTAGCAGAAACAAAGTGAAATTCATATCTAATGATGCTGGCTTCAGACTAGGAGATGGCGAACTCAACACCTGCTTTCTTGATGACGATGGTCTCCATCTATCAAAAAGCAGGAGCAGCAAATGGATGCGAAATCTGAAACTACAAACCTATGCAGAGGCTAACATGGGAGCCTGCAAGGAAAATGCACAGGTCACAGGGAAATAACTCTGGTGCTAACAAAGACAAAAATAAAATAATCAACAACAACAATAACAACAACAATAGAGTAGATCAAAAGTGTTCAAAGAACACTGCGCCGCTAGAACTTATGTTGACTTATGGGCAATTAAGATATATACTGAAATAATGTATACTTTACAATCAAGAAATTTATCAATTTGAGGAGAAAACATCAGAATGAATCAGAATCAATATATCCACCAAAAAGATATTTGTGTTGCCATACAATAGTACTAAATAACAAGATGATAATCAATATCGGTTTCAAATCCAATAATCTATTTTGCTGTTAGTTGGAATATTGATTTTTTTCTTGAAGGCTAAGTGCATTGAATATCATTAAAAATTTCATAAAAATGCTTCTAGAAAGCAACATTTAATTGGCAGGCGCCCCAGTTTCGAATCACTTTGGTGTCGCCTCAAACCTCATAGTTGTGTAAAGTTTGAGCGAAATCGGTTCATTGGTACGCCCGCTAGCTTGTCCGAGACATACATACATACATACATACATACATACATACATACATACATACATACATACATACATACATACATACATACATACATACATACATACATAGTTACAAACGAACCAAAACACAATGCTTGCTTCAGCAGCTGAGCTGAAGGACGCCAAAAATACAAATAAATACAGTAACCAGTAACCATGGTATATCTTTGCAATGAGGCCAATTGTTTACCACCAAGTCCCAACACTACAGAGGAAGTGTGCACTCTATAGAAACTTTCAATCTTAGTTACAAATCTCCTGTAAAAAGCCTACAAGACAATCAAATCATTTAATTAAGAAGTCTGACAAATCCACTAATGGCTCTACCGGTAGAGAGTTTACATGCTCACAGCAAAATCAAGGCAATGAAACCGATGATGTAGATTTAACAACCCTATCTGTAGTTCAGAATTTTTTAGCAGGTTCGACAATATGGGAGTGACACTTTCAGATCATACTTCACACTTGCAGACCATGGTTACAACCATTTGGTTGTTAACCATAGTGTGGAATTTGTAACAGAAGATGGGTTCACAAAATAGGATAGAAAGTTTATTGGGCCAAATTTAAAAAAAATATTAAATACAACAAAAGAGGCCCATGGGCCTTAACGGTCACCCTGAGCATCAATAAATATTAGCGAGATAAGCAATTTTTGATTTTCTTTTTCAGGGATTCCTCAATAATTCCCTAGGGGTAATGAAATATACAATTTCTTGGTATGTAGCATCTGTAGGGTAAGGAGACAAGAAATTGTAGATTTCATGACCCCCAACCCAAAAGGTAAGTATTATACACTACCTTGATCAACAAAATATGAAAAGAGCTGATTATTGATTTATAGCAGTATCATCTATTACCAAGAAGTGGATACATTTTTTTTCAGTCCGATGTGTCTGGAGTTTGTGGTTATAGAATATTGATTTTAATGGTGCATTCAAATAATAATAAGAATGTGATTCACTAGGAAAATGGACCTAATGATAGGCCCAAATGGGCCCAAATATGGACCGTTTGGGCCCATGTGAAATAGGGTTCTTGTGGTAACCATTTCATGAAATTTACAAATTCTTGTCTCCTTATCCTACAGATGCGACATACCAAATTTGGTTAAGATTAGCCCAGCAGTTTTGAGAAGAAGATGTTAACGATGCATGACGGATCGACACACCCACGGACGCAAACCTATAACAATAGGTCACCTGAGTAATTACTCAGTTGACCTAAAAAATGGAATTGACAGACAAATGTTGAGTCTTCATCTAGATGAATTCATGTTTAGGCATCAAATCTCGAGAGAAGACTCAATCTTTTTTCAAGTTTTTTGGAACAATATAAAAAAAAGTATTTACTCAGGTGACCTATTGCTATGGGTTGGCGTGTCCGCCGTCCGTCCGCCGTCAGTCCGTCCGTCCGGCCGTATGCCGAAAACATCTTCTTCTCAAAAACTGCTGGGCCAATCTTAACCAAATTTTGTATGTAGCATCTGTAGGGTAAGGAGACAAGAAATTGTAAATTTCATGACCCTCCACCCCAAGGGAAGGTAGTAATGGGGTAAAAAGTGTAAAATTATTGCTGCCATTTGGGCCCATTATTAGGTCAATTTTACTAGTGAATCACATTCTTATTACTATTTGAATGCACCATTAAAATCAATATTCTATAACCACAAACTCCAGACACATCGGCTCCAAAAAAATGTAACCACTTTTGGAAATAGATGATACTGCTATAAATCAATAATCAGCCAATATATAGACAGTGACATTATTAGGGGTGGGGGGCGGAACAACATGTTTTTGAAATGAACCTTTTATCTTCAATAGTTTTCCCATTACAACCCATTTCGTGAAGACCAACCCGGAGTGAAAACAATGACTCATTCTTTGCAGGCTTATAAGGTTATATCGGCTAAAAATTCAATTTTTACATTTTCATTGTTTTGTATGCTATAAATGATAAAGAAAAACATCTTTTTCAAAATGAACCTTTATCATCAATAGTTTTTCTTATATGATACATTTTATAGACATCAACTACTATCAATTTATATTGATTGGCCATGTTTAAAGCCCATTTTCTCAAAACTAAGTTTGCATAGTGGATTAATTTTTTTTTTTTATATTTCTCTAACAACCGTGAAATCAATTTTCACAAACGTGTATATATTTTGAAGATATATGCATTCTGAAGAAAAACTTTACTAGGGATTTTGATTTTTTTTTATTTCGTTGATGAATTATGAACGTTTTTGTATTGATATGCAAGAAAATTCGAAAATAAGTGGTTTTAAAACTTAAAATGCATGTAAAATGATAAAGGGGAAAAATAAAAAAAATTGAGGCAAGGTTTTCTAGATAAATATACAAATTTTGTAACTGAATAGTGATTTTGGTCATTTTGATGTTTTACTATCAGTTATATGCTTTACAGGCAAAGTTGTAAATTTTTCACTAATTGCTTTATAAAAAAATGTTAATCAATCTATACATTTCAAAACATGTTGTGTCATTAGATTAGATAATTATCTACAAAATAAGGTGTAATTTTGTAAGAATTGAAGCAATAATGAGTGAGAAAATCAAAGTTTAATAAAATCGTAAGAAAAGAGTTCACAGTCCCGCAAGTGTTTATTTTTTGGTCTGAATATTTTAACTTCAAATAGTGTATAGAATTTTCTCTTTAGTGTTGTCAGAGTAATATGTAAAATCTATTTAATTTGTAGTACAATCAATTCAAATTATATTTTTTGCCATTATTAAATCCTTGAAATGAGTTTCTATCATTTTGTACTATGCACTGACTGATGTCTCCTACACTGAGCCTGTCCGTAACGAAGCCCTTTCTAAGAGTGAAAGAAGAATGAATGCAGAGAAGAATGTATGAAAAAATGAAAATCAAGCAATAGAAGGATGGAAGAAGAATGTTTGAAGAATGATTGAAAGGAGAATGTGAAGAAGAATGTGAAGAAAATGTGAAGAAGAATGTGAAAGAAGAATGTGATGTTGAAATGTGTGCTGAAAGAAGATACTCAATGAAATTTATTAGTGATTTATTATAATAATAATAATAAAATAAATTATTAATAAATTATTCTTTATTTCTATTCCACATCATTTTTATGGTTACTTTGTGTATAAATACTACTTATAATAAACAACAATAAATTACTCACATTATCTTTAACATACTTAACAATATCCCCATCCACATTGCAATACAAACAAGAATTACAGTAGTAATGGTCAAAGGCATTAAGCAAGGTACAAACTTTATTTCTTTGGTTAAACATCTTTGCATAAGTAGCGATTATTTGTAAAAAAAAGTAATTGTAAAATATCATCACTTCATTAACTTTTAAAAGCAAGAAAAAATATATTTAATCTATGTGACAAAAAATTTAGAAATCAAAACTTTTTGACACATATAAATATTCTGATCACCAAATTTCTAGAGATGTCAAATTTGAAAATAACTGACAGTGTGTCATTTTCTCCTTTGAGGTACAAGTCCTTCGATTTCAAACCCTTTATCAGCTGTACTAGTCAGACATTAAATGTAAATTGATCAAGATCCTCTAATAGAATTTATTTCAATAATTTTATAAATCACAATTAGTTTAGAGAGTAAAATTAATGTGCATATTATAAATATTTGTTCTTAGTAGTGTTCACTAATTGATTAAGAACTAATAGACTACATGTTCAAATCTGCCTGTCAGTCTATAACTCAGCACTGCTTGTTTGAACACAAGATGATATGTCTGAATATCCAATCAGTAGAGCAAAGCTTTATAACAATGGGTCACTTTCCATATGTGCTTCCATCTGTTTTGAGCTTCCATCAAAACACTTTTGAGCAAATATGATTGTGAAGAATAATAGGTGTGAATAAGCCATGTACAAGGTGAAGCTGATATGCAGTACAACCTAATCCTGACAAAGGATTCTACTGCACAAAGCATGTCAGTATGAAACATTATTAGTGGACATGCAACACATGCAGGATGAAGTGTAGGCCTTTACACCCTGTGTAACTATGTGGAATATGAACATTTGTGGACATTATTGATTGAGTGTAAATTGTGATGGTTATTGTATTTACATGTACATATCATATATTTGTTTGGTTATTTATGTATTGTATTTTGCAGACTGTACCATCGTTCCCAAATAAATACTTGAACGAGGAGTCTTTCTTCATGGTACAGTTCATTCTTCACATCACCCACAGCCAGCCCCAGAGTGAGGTCAACAATGGGGGTTTCATATACATGTGAGTTCCCAGGATGCAATGTGTGAAAAGTGTGAAACAGAGGAGACTGCCCTAGGTTTACTGCAGCTACACCAGAGCAACGCCCACAGTGGTCCCCACCAGAGGCAAAGGCCCCCAAAGGTTGACAGACCCCTACATAACTGGAGGGATCACAGCAGAGGAATGGGCAACATTTCTTCGGCGCTGGGAAACATTTAAGACAGCCACTGATATGTCAAGCATTCTCCTTCAATAGGGGCGTAGCGCTTCTCTGCATCTCTGAGGAATCGTGAGCCAGCCAGGGTAACTTTCCATCCGGCTGACACAGCACTTGGCGTCACCTCTTTGCAGTTGCAGTGTTTCTGCTTCAGCCAGTACCCAAGACCCTGTTTGGAGAAATCTGTCTGTAACATGTTGTGCGAGTCGCATCAAAGATCTCAACGCCCCTCTTGTATGGACTGGATTATTGTCTGCTTAGATTCAACAAACGCTCTCTCCAACTCATCAGACCACTGAAATGGAGTTTTTCGGGCTCAGCAAGTCCTTAAATGGAGTCATTGCCCCTACTAGCTGCCCGTAATGGGTCACTTGATTCACCAGTCCAAACCAAGACCGTATGTCAGATATGTTCTTTGGGCCGTGTGAAGTCTTTAATCGCTTTTATGTACTTCAGCAGTGGTTTCACTTCAGTCATAGTTATCTTGAAAGCAGTAAAGTCAACTTCATCAAGAGCAAACTGAAACTTGTTTGGATTTAAGATCACACCATTCCTTCCGACTGTGCTGATGTATTCCATAACCCTTCTCCAGTGTTTTTCCTGTTCGAGATATCATCATAGACACGTGGCACATCAGCGATGATGAGATCATATCTGTGGAGTGCACGCCCCCCACTTGCCAGAAATCCCATCGGTGCACGGCAGTATCGGTAACGCCCATTCTGTGGTCTGATGAGTTGAGAGAGCGTTTGTTGAATCTAAGCAGACAATAATCCAGTCCACTCCGGTTCTGCAAGCAATTAGAGGCAAGGAGGAGACATACACGAGCTCTTCCTGATCTTAATGCTGGCGACAGAGTGCAGATCCAGAATCAACGCGGAGCTCATCCCAATAAGTGGACTGCACAGGAAGGGTTGTAGAGACTTTGCCACATAGCCAGTACCTAGTCAGAGTGGATGGGTCTGGCCGAATCACACGCCGCAATCGCAGGGCTCTCAGACAAATAATGGCTTTTGAGCCCGATGCCCTATCAGGACCTCCCAGTAGCACTCCACTTGGCCAGAGGTGTCCAGCATGCCATCAAGTGCGACAACAGGTCAACAGATCTTTAGTGATAGAGAGTTATCAAATGAAGCACCCACACAGCCAGTGACATTACTCCACGAAGATGATCGAGGAATGCCACCTGCAGAGGACCCTCTGAAAGCCAAGAAGAGGAGCCTATGGAGCCCATCCAGGCTGCTCCAGATCCCATACAATCTGCACCAGACACAGCTATACCAAGTAATGTCAACAGCAAGTCACCAACACCTGTACCTCCTCGACGTTCATCCCGCCTGCGCAAAGAAGCCTGCTTATCTAGTTCAACACTATGAGTTATAAAGTTTCTATGGAGTAGAAACTTGGGGGGATGAAGAATAATAGGTGTGAATAAGCCATGTACAAGGTGAAGCTGATATGCAGTACAACCTAATCCTGACAAAGGATTGTACTGCACAAAGCATGTCAGTATGAAACATTAGTAGTGGACATCCAACACATGCAGGATGAAGTGTAGGCCTTTACACCCTGTGTAACTATGTGAATATGAACATTTGTGGACATTATTGAGTGAGTGTAAATTGTGATGGTTATTGTATTTATGTACATATCGTATATTTGTTTGGTTATTTATGTATTGTATTTTGCAGACTGTACCATCGTTCCCAAATAAATACTTGAACGAGGAGTCTTTTCTTCATTAGTTTGTATATAATACAAATTTTATGCATGTCATATAAGTGCGATTTGATATCAGAAATACCTCTACATTAGCTGATTGATAAATTTTATTGGTGTGCAACTTTAATTTATATTTTTGTTTTCATATATTTTAAAGTAATATTATATTACTAGGGTTTTCAATTTCTTTATAAATTATTTTGTAATTTCATAATATCTGCACTAAGATTGCAAATAGCTTGAGTTGTGTAATTAAGCATACACATACATGTACCTATGCACTGATATGTTTGTCATTTAAAAAGATGAGTGTTTAAATAACACAATGGCGCATAGTGCTAATTGCAATTGATATAGAAGTTTCTTCAAACATTGGAATATGTTTACATGATTACGATTAAAGAACTTAACTTAAATATGAAACCAAATTCCATGAAGTAAAATTTGATGCATTCTCAGTTCGGCCGACTTGCTAATTCTCCATTTTGCCATGTCTTGCAGATGACTAGCACCATCGCGGTTTGAAGCATCGTTAGAAAGGGGATTGTTGCGCATTGTGTTTGGTTCGTTTGTAACTAACTATGTAATTAACTAACTAACTAACTATGTATGTATCCGGACAAGCTAGCGGGCATACCGATGAACTGATTTTGTTCAAACTTTTACATGACCATGAGGTATGAGGCGACACCAAAGTGATTCGATTTTGGGCAATCTGCCAATTAAACTGAGCTTTCTAGAAGCCTTTTATGACATTGCTTACGATATTCAATGCAAAATTGATTTATTGGATTTGAAACTTATATTGATTGTCATCTTGTTATTCAGTACTATTGTATGGCAATACAAATATCTGTTGGCTGGATATATTGATTCTGATTCATTCTGATGTTTTCTCCCCAAATTCATAAATTTCTTTGAAAGTAAAGTATACATTATTGCAGTATATATCTTAATTGCCCACAAGTCAATATCGCTTCTAGCGACGCAGTTTTCTTTGAACACTTTTGGATCTAGTTTCCATTGTGTTCACTGACACCTGGATGGAAAGAAATTCAATTGGTTTGTTGATGCAATATTCTGGGCAAACCATTACATAAACCAAATCGAAATATGAACCATAATATGTGCATACCAGTATCTTTTAATAGTCAAATTGCACAAGCAATTATTGGTCCAGTTCCATGACCACATTTATTAATATGTACATAGATTTAGTTGTCAAAAGGTAATAACATAAACTTTACCTTTAAAGGAATATTCTTCACTCATTAATCGTGGATAGAAGTAAAAAAATACTTAAATGCTCATTTATATTCGAAATCTATTTTTCAAATAGTCTTGAAGACTGGATGAATTCACGTTAACACAATGGCAATGCCACACTCCAACAGTCAGTGCCACATAAACAATGAGATGTTCCTTTTTATCCAGAGCATGTACTACTTACACACAACCTAACACAATAATGTACGATAAGCAGTATGGTTTCAATATAAAGTAATCCAAAGTAAATTATTGCTACATCATGACACCATTTCAATAGCATGATATTCGCAGAGTATAATATATATGTATAATACAGAGTATAATGTACTATTGTAATAAGACTCGCGAATACACGTTGGTAGCCCAATCATGTATTGTAAGAACCAAGGTCTGATTTGTGTACAACATAGAACCAGTTGACACCAGTTCTGTCTATTGTTCTACTACCAATATAAGCCATGCATTATTGACTGTCACCTTGTATTCTGCACTTGCACCTATAGGCTATGTAATTAATACATAACAGTAATTGCACAATAAACTATGCACAAATTGTATATACGAGTTGGACTATTTTAAATACGGATACACAACATAACATGGTGGCAGCGTTTGAAAGAACTCAGGACCTCCAATAAACTGTGAGTACGAATTTGGCAATTTAGATTCTGCGTTTGTGAACTTACACTGGAATGCCTTTGCTACCTGAAATCGATGTCAAAATTGGGGGAAACGTTTGGCAGTAGAAACATAATATTCTAAAAAACGAGACTTTTCTGCGTGTTATCAAAATTATTGTCAACATTAATAAATGTGTTGTGTATAGTATGAATGACCAACAATGAACGATCCTATCGAACTATATTAGATTTTAAACATATGCACATTAATTTTAATTGCTAGTATGTAAAGTGCGGTGCACTTATGTATATGTGATAAGAATAAAAGGTGGGCTGAGTGCGGTGATATACAAAGTGAACTGGGCATAGTGTTTAACACAGGGACTGCCAGCAACGGTACAACGAGTAACCGTATAGACCAGTGGAGTCTAAGTATGGTGTATAAGTGTATACACATTGGTGGGCGATCACCAGAACAAGATGCTGCAATATGGATGAGAAAGCCATTAAAATGGTTTATACTTTTAAATTAGCAGAGAAAAACTACGGTCACGAGGACCAACCATGTGCAGATGCCCATGCTGAATTGGGAGGGTAATAACCCGCAGAAAGAGTTTCGCATATGGCGAGATTGTCTACAAAAGCTCGTTTTGTCATTAGCCAAACCCAGAAAGAGATGCACAGTGGTACCATATTTTTCTAAGCTCGGGAAGAAGGGTCAAGAGATATTTAAAACTTGGGATCTGATGATGCAAAACGTGACCAAGAGAGAAAGTACTCGCCTGTTTCGAAAAACATGAGTGGCACTGCATCAATAAGTGGGTAGCAGCAAGGTTGGCCCTATCAGTGTAGAACAGCAAACAAATGAGTCCATGGCCAGATTTGTGGCTAGAGTGCGAGAGTCACAGTCACTGTGGATTACAAAAGAAGAGTCCATAGACGAGAACATAGTATATCATTTGATAAAAGGTGTAAATGGGAAAATTTTGAGAAGGAAATTAATTGATTTTGGAAACGAACTTGTATCAGCGAGGCCATATATACAGCATTGCAATATGAAGCTTCGTTGCGTGGTTCAAACAAGTTCGGGGCAGAGAGAACAAAAACTTAGCCCGGCGTATGCCATCGACGGCGCAGATGCAGCAGAACCCATGAGGGGGAGGCGTGCCCAGCCTACAGCAGAAGTGCCGAGGCGTGTGGCGCTATTGGACACTTTGCCAACTCCATGGTGTGGGACACCCCTCAGCAAAACTCCGGCAACAACAAGAGAAAAAGACCAGCAGGGTCGGCCAGCGGTCGTCAGCACCAGCGTCAGGCGTGCATGAGACCGTGGCCGGGGGAACGAGGTCACCCCGATCAGGGCTGACACCGACCGCGCGAGACGACAGTGATGACGCATACGTGGATCAGGACATCATTAAGAGATGCGGTACAGCACGCTTTGAACAATATTGACTGTGTAAAAAACAATAGAGACAAAATGTCTCAGCTAATATGCACGGTAAAAATTATATGGAAGTCACAATCATCTAAAAATATTTTGACTGTAGTACGAAATGTGGATACAGGTGCTAACTGTAATTTGCTTCCCATGCGTGTAATGAGACGCCTTTTCCCTAGCCATAGTGATAACGAAATTGTGAAATTGTTAGAACCTAGTGTAGACCAACTCAAAAGCGTGAACGGTAGTAGTGTTAGTTTTCTGGGTATATTCACTGCGCAGTGCAGATTTAGGAATTCAAATGTATACTGTCTGACTTTTATGTCTGTGAGACTACTGGCCGGTTATTTTGGATGTCTAGACAGTATAAAAATTACAACTCATTATTGTCCCAGAAACAAACCTCATTAGCAATTACAGTAAATGGGTCTCAGCAGACGACAAAATATTGTTCAATACCAAAGTAGACCGCCATGACACTAATCCTGGCAGACCTGATAGTAGCACTTTGTGAAGTGCAAAAAGAGCTCAAAATATGTCAAATAATGTTGATGTAGGGCCGCAGAACGAGGCCAAAGTCAGATTTAATGATGTAGCACAGTGACACTAGATCGATACTCCAATATGGTAACACACTAATTGATAGATATTGTGATGAGTGTCTCTGTAGTGATGTGTTGAATTTAGATTCTGCTGATCGTGGTGTCGAAAATGTGGACAGTTGCAGGTTGATAATCTTGAGAATATGTCGAGTGTCACATAATCTGAAACATAGAAAAGATTGTTAAGAGTGAGCATAGCCATAGTAAATTTGGGTTTAATGCAAATAAATTTAAAGCCCCAGTACATAGTATTAATGATTTGGCTGAGATGTATCCCAAATGTTTAAGGGGTATTGGGAACCTGCCTGGGGAGTATCATGTTGAGTTGAGGGCTGGCGCACAGAGCCACATGGCAGCGCCTCGAAGATACCCAGTACATCTGAAAGCAGAGATTTGCAAGAAGTTAGATGAGATGGAAGACCTAGGAGTCATCATGAAGTGCAACGATGCGTCGGCGAGTGACTGGGTGAACCAGTTATGTTTAGCTTGAAGGCTAATGGGGACCTGAGGATATGTTTGGACCAAGACACCTTAACAAGGCCATCAAGAGGACCCACTACAGGGCGATGACCTTGGATGAGATCACTCACAGGCTATCTTGGGAGCAACCGTATTTAGCAATGACGTTATCATACTCTGAATAGACCAGCACATTGACTGTTTCAGTGAGTGCTTTTTGAAAATGAAGGTCCATTCTGAGGCTGCCGTGTTTTATAGGATCCTCATGACTTCCTTCTGCCATGTCTGCTGTAGGGTCAAAAGCATAGAGGGTGCAGCCATTTTTTTGTATGTGTTTCTGGTGATGCCATGTCCCCGATCATCATTCAAAAGTCCAGTTCCTTCAAAGAGTGTCATAAAAGATCTCAGATAAAGATTGTTCTCAAAATCTGGCTTGAGGGGTTTTATTTGGGTACTGAATTCACCAGCATACAAAGACAAATGATTTAAATCAAAGTGTTGAAAATTGAAAGTATTATGTTTGATGGATCCATTGAATGCTCTGTTTGTTACTAGTCCAATGATCACTCGTCTAGGCAGCTGACCGCGTATGGCGTTGTCTTTGTTGATGGACATATTTCCTTGTGAAATGGTAAACGTTGTCTAGCGCCTCTCCCGTGTGGATATTTGACGTTTCTGCCCTGGTTGAGCATTTTTATTTTGTTCAAGCGGAATGGATGGGTTAAGCTTTACTTCCTCACAAAGAGTGCAAACATCCTCAATGACAGTGTTGTAGGGTAACAGCATCACCCATAAGATGGAAAGAAACTGGACTTCTGATAAGTTTGATGCTCAAGTCAACACCATTGAGCAGAATATCTGTCTTGCTGAAAAAGGTCGCAATGCAGTCTTCCCATCATTTCCTGCAATAGTTTCGCTCACAAGATTAGATCCCAGCTTTGATCCAGTATTGATAGGGTCGTTGTTATCATAAGGAAAAAAAGTCAGAAAGCTTCCATATTACCATTATCCATGAACCACATGTCAAACCAAAACTGACCTGCTTGCATCGGATC
>JAGTTF010004857.1:53471-59590 GCA_019095985.1 Streblospio benedicti | reverse complement strand
GCTCAGTCATAGAATGTATTTAGCGTTTGATTTTAACTTTTTCTGACTGCTGCTTAAAAGTTTTTACAGTGCCTATAATTTCATTGTAAGAAAAAATGTGATGGTTTATATATTTGGACACCAACGTCATTGGCACACTTATTGATAATTTGGTCATTTCTCACATACTTGCACCTTTGCACACGTTCACTGGCACAATGGCTGGTATTGGTGCCAGTGTAGAGACTACAACATTAAATTACTTGTGTGCTATATACTATAGTGTATGTTTTTTATATTATATATACAAATTATATTAAAGAAATAAAAATCAAATAAAATCAAAATAAAAAAGGACATGAGGGTCTGATATAAACTCACCTGTATGATACTATTTCCTCGACTTGTAAAGTTTTTACACATGTGTTAAGTTTGTCATAAGATTTATTATCAATTCATAGAAGTTAAAAGTCCATAGCAAAAAAAATTCCAATGAGGTGATTTGAAATTAATGTTGAACTTTTATGATATGGTGTAGATAAGAAACCAGAGGAAGAGCGTTTCTGTATATACTGTAATAATACTATAGAGAAAGAATGTCATGTACTTATCAAATGTCCTTTATACGAAGATATCAGAAATGAACTTTACATTAATATTTCAGATTTATTTATTTTTTCAACTAAGTGATAATGAGAAAATATGTTACCTCTTAAGTAATAAAGAAACTGTATATGCTGTTGCCAGAACCTGTTTTGACATATAGTACTAGATAGCAGGAAAATGTTAACTTATATATAGTCATCATATTAAAAAATCAGGGTTTTTGACCTGCTAGTTTGTTTGTTTTTAAATAAATACTTTGTGTGATTGTGTGCAGTTCTTTTTGTAATCTCTATTTATAAAGTCTTTTTATTGAAAAATGAACAGTGATTTCTATTTTCATATTTAGTCTTCTTAAACATCATGTTATTATGCACAATATGTTAAAAAATAAAAGAATTTTGACTTGATTTTTTTAAATAAGTATTTTCTGAGATTTTGAGTACGATATGTGTAATCTCTATGTGTGTATACCATATGTTAGCCCCAATGTTTGAGGGCATAATTTGCAATGCATCCCCCTACGTTGTAATAGCTGATTTAGCCAGGTCGGAAAATCAGAAAGAGCCTCCGTTAAGGAGCTACGGGCATTTCTTAGTAAAAAGTTGACAACATACTTTTTTTAACACAATTTGGTTATGCCGACTCTTCCTATCAATGTCGCCAGAACGATTTCTTTGAGTTGAAGGCCTCAAAATTGAAAAAAAAAACAAAATGGCTGCCAAAATATACACTAAACCTGCTCATAGCTCGATTAAATTGATTTTTAGACACACTATTACTATTAGTAATGGATATGAAATCATATATAAGGATTCTAAAAAATGTTGTAATATTTGACCTTTAGGTCATTTTCAAAAAGTCAAAACGATCAAAAATTACCCGTAATTTAGTTTATACATTCTTTTTCTCCCACAATATGTGTCCAAATGATAACTATTTGATAATTCTTTAGTTAATCAATGAATAAAACTCAATAAAAAGATCCATCATTTCTTTACATATGCTGCTTTTGGGTGTCCAGAAATTTGGCTTTTCATCGTACAGCTTAGCACATTTGGGTTTCTATTGGGTTAGTGGCCAATAACAATGTGGCAAAATTTCAGATTCCTGAATTGATGTCTTCATTTTTGCAAATCCACCTCAAAAATTGGAAAGTTAGCTCTAAAACGCTAAAATCTACAATTTTTGAAACATATTGAATGTAAATTAAAAATTTTGTTTTAATATATTAAGCATATCATTTATAGATTTTTTATTCATTGTTGGGATGATATGTAACTATTTACTGAAATCTTGTGGTTTAAAACGTTGAAGATAAAACTTCGAATTTGGTTAGAAAATCTTTAATTTTAACAATTAGATCATAACATTATTGACATAATAACAGTTTGTCAATGTCCTCAAAACTAAATAAAATCATCCATTGCATCCATCTGAGCTTTAGTAATGTTTTTGAAGTCAATCAGCTGACATTGATGGTTGATCACCATCATGACACGGTCCAGCCTCTCGTGGTCCTTCCTATAGCTTGTGAACTCTGTGACATCCTTCACAGATCTTTCTGCACAGTCATTCACAACTTTATGTTTATGCACACTATGTTTGAATATGTTGAAGGCATGCACAGCTGACCATTCAGATGGTTTGTTGCATCCAATCTGTATTAATGTTTAGCAGCTCAAACATCAACCAAAATCTTGGCCTAACAAACTCTTGAAGACCCTACGTCTCCTTTAAGAGGTGGCTGACAAGCCAATGTTGCAATCTTCATATCAGGCTTTTTTGGTATAAAAAGTCATTTCCTTTACAATCCCTGCCTTTAGTATGTGTGTGTATGCGTTGCATAGGACAAGTACCACTAGTTCTTCAGAGAGGTACCGGAGATGCCTCTTTATGAATTTTGGTACACCCTGCACGAGTGCTGGATCGCTTTCCTAAAACAATTATTAAACTCAGCAGAAAGGCTATTTGGTTCACCATATTTTACATAGTGCATAATAATGCAGTAAAACATCAAAGAGAAGCTGCAAATGACTACCTGGAAGGGGTGGACATCAGATCAGAAGTCCATGTCAAGACGTGGTGCAGCTACAGGCAACATGGCTTGAAGAAAAAACTTGGCATACACCAAGAACACAAAGGGAGCGATGCACTCAACCTGTGACCACTCATCATTAGATTGTCCAACAGATATGTTAATGCTGTGTCAGTGGAAAAGGATGTATGAAAACCAGATTGAAAAATATAAATAAGTATTATCGAAATTGTGTATGTCACGTTGACAGAAGAAATCAAAGTTGAAATGTTATATTATACAAATGATGATTAGGTGTAAATGTATTGTTTAATGGCAATCAATCACTTTCATTCTCTCAATAAATCAGATGATTTATCCTTCGTTTGGCCCTTGGAGGCTAGCTGGTGATTGGACATAATGCATTTTGTGATCCAGCACTCATGCAGGGTATAGCAATATCATAAAAAACATCCTGGTACCCTCTGAAGAACTCATTGGTACTTGTCCTATGCTTCATACACACAACAGCCGCTACAAAGGCAGTGATTGTAAAGGAAACGATCGCAGCAGGATGACCTCAGGACTTTATATTGTGGCAGTGAAAAAAAATTGGGGGATAACCCAAACGGGCCAGACTGGCCAGTGTTTTGAAATCTTACTGGCCCTGCGAATAGTGAAGGAGCTAAACGTCACTAAGGGAGTCTGCCCTCGCCCCTGAATTTTTTAAATCTAAGCGGTCATCAGAGGCCATTTTAAAACATTTTAAAGGGTTTTAGACAAAGCAAAAAGGCAGCCACATTAAGTTAAATCATACTTATTTGAATATATTTACAAGTGTAATCAGAAGAAATAAATCACATCGTGATAAAATGTGACTCCAGTAAACCATTGAAAATGAAGGCCGAACCAAAAACTGCTGAATAAAATATTGAGCGCTAAATGCATAGAAATACACAGCAAATATGAATTTTCAGATAATATACCACAAATATGATCAAAATAAGACTAAATTTTATGTTCGCCATCCGGGCCAATGTTTAGGAAAAGTTACTTACATCGGGCCGACGGGGCAGTGCCTATTTTTGTCACTGCTGTGGCTGCACAAAAGATGGTTTATGTATGAATAAAGACATGTAATTAATCATCATAATTGATTTCTCAGTACTACCATTGTTCATGTTTAGTCAATATTTCACGTAACGAAAAAACACATTGATATCACTACATACCTTTTTTGTTGAACACAATGTCTAAATTAAGTATTAGATTAAGTAATAGTTGATTTGACCCAAGGGTAATGATGCTTTGTATTGCATTTCAATAAAGTTATACTGCTTAATCAATTATTACAAATTTCTATACACATTTTGTGGGTGAGAGAATTTGTTAACTAAATTACGGGGGTAATTTTGATTGTTTTGACCTTGAAAATGACCTAAAGGTCAAATATTACAACATTTTTAAAATCCTTATATATGATTTCCTATCCATTACTAATAGGAATAGTGTGTCTAAAATCAATATTAATCGAGCTATGAGCAGGTTTAGTGTATATTTTGGCGGCCATTTTGTTTTTTCAATTTTGAGGCCTTCAACTCGAGAAATCGTTCCGGCGACATTTATAGGGAGAATCGGCATACCCAAATTGTGTTAAAAAAGTATGTTGCCAACTTTTACTAAAAAATGCCCGGAAGATTTATATATTCTGGATTTTCCAAACCTGTCTAATTAAATACCTATGCGAAAAAATTATTCAACATAACAGATGCTATATTTCTTCATTTTACTTCCACTTAATACGATAAAAATATTATATACATATAGCAAATGTATGATGGCTACATCATGACACCATTTCAATAGCATGATATTCGCAGAGTATAATAATGTACTATTGTAATAAGACTCGCGAATACACGTTGGTAGCCCCAATCATGTATTGTAAGAACCAAGGTCTGATTTGTGTACAACATAGAACCAGTTGACACCAGTTATGTCTATTGTTCTTCTACCAATATAAGCCATGCATTATTGACTGTCACCTTGTATTCTGCACTTGCACCTATAGACTATGTAATTAATACATAACAGTGATTGCACAATAAACTACGCACAAATTGTATATACGTTAGTTGGACTTCTTTTAAATACGGATACACAACATAACATGGTGGCAGCGTTTGAAAGAACTCAGGACCTCCAATAAACTGTGAGTACGAATTTGGCAATTTAGATTCTGCGTTTGTGAACTTACACTCGAATGCCTTTGCTACCTGAAATCGATGTCAAACGTTTGGCAGTAGAAACATAATATTCTAAAAAACGAGACTTTTCTGCGTGTTATCAAAATTATTGTCAATAATCAATAAATGTGTTGTGTGTAGTATGAATGACCAACAATGAACGTTTTTAGCGAACTTTATTAGATTTTGAACATATGCACATTAATTTTATTGCTAGTATGTAAAGTGCGGTGCACTTAAGTATATGTGATAGAATAAAAGTGGGCTGAGTGCAGTGATATACACAGTGAGCTGGGCATAGTGTTTAACACAGGGACTGCCAGCGACGGTACAGCGAGTAACCGTATAGACCAGTGGAGTCTAAGTATAGTGTATAAGTGTATACACATTAGTGTATGATCACCAGAACAAGACGCCGTAAGAACAAAAAACTAGCAATATGGATGAGACAGCCATTAAGGAAATGGTTGATACTTTTAAATTAGCAGTAGAGAAACTGCCAAATACGGTCACAAGGACCAACCATGTGCAGATGCCCATGCTGAATTGGGAGGGTAATAACCCGCAGAAAGAGTTTCGCATATGAATACTAAGGAGTCTCACAAAGAAGTCTGTGCCATTTGAATGGACAGCGGAGCATGAGGCATGCTTCAACGAACTGAAGGCAGCAATTAGGAGACGATCTGACACTACGCCATTTCAACCCTCAGATACCGACAGTGTTGGAAGTAGATGCCAGCTTGACTGGACTAGGATGCGCCCTGATACAGAACAACATGCCAGTGGCCTTTGCGTCCAAGGCATTGACGCCAACAGAATCCAGGTACGCAAACATTGAACGTGAGCTCCTCGCGGTAGTATTCGCAGTAGAAAGGTTTCACACCTTTATATCATATACGGCAAACATGTGACCGTATACAGCGACCACAAGCCACTAGAGAGTATAAATCTTAAACAGCTGAGCGACTGCCCTCCGAGACTGCAACGCATGTTACTCAGACTCCAACAGTACGACATAACGATAGTCTACAAGCCAGGAAACAAGATGGTATTTGCCGACTATTTATCCAGAGTATGCCCGACGAAGGGCGATGAAATAGCCTTGGAACAGACGATACACGCAGTGCACGCCTTCCGGAAACGGTCAACAAGGTGAGACTGGCCCACGAGTCAAGACGCAGTCCTGGGACCCATGGCCGAAATGATCATGAGAGGTTGGCCAGCGAGGCCAGACCAGGTGCCAAACTGTCTTAAACCATACCACAGCATAAAAG
>JAGTTF010004857.1:33107-45871 GCA_019095985.1 Streblospio benedicti | reverse complement strand
CAAGGATATTTTAATTAAAATTTTTTTTTTAACCACTTAGATATTGGGAATATAAATTTCATAAAATGGGTAATTTTTAAAAACGCTTGAATTTCCCGGGGAAATTTTTTTTAAAAATGATTTTTTTTTTAAAGGCTATTTAAAAATAAAATTTTGGTTTTTTCCTTAAAAGGGTCTATTTGGGACTGAGTCAATGTTTGAATGAAATTTACTTTTTTTTAAATTTTTCCCCCAAAAAATGCTTTTTTGCTGAAACCCAAACATTTCCCAAAGCATCCCCCAATTTTGGGTTTAAATTAGTTCCAAAAGTTATTTCTAAAAATAATGTACCTTGTTTTTATTTTAACTTTTTTCACAATTTTAGTACAACTGGGGCCCTTTTTTAGGGGCTTTTTCCAAAACTTTAAGCCCCGGCCCCGCCCCATCAGCCACCCAATAGAGGGGCCTCATACAAACATACGGGTGCGCTATCATGGTCCCCAAAGCTTTATTCCCCCGTAGAAAAACAGTGAGAAATTGTCGTTTTGACACCAGATTTTTTAATGAAAATGTGCTAAACGTCTTAATTTTTTCAGTTGGGATGCACTACCTTTCCTCTTTCCTAAATTGTATCCAATGTATACCTATCGATTATCGATTTAGAAGAGTTATGACGTTGTAAAAACGCTAACGCACACTGTCACTGGCATTTTGACAGTTTTTACGCCTGAGACAATAGCGTTTCTGGTGCCTCCATAAATACTTAATTTTTTTACATAAGGTGACCAGATGTACTCAGAATATAGTATCACAGTTCTTATTTTCAATATCTAGTTATAGGAATATGGTTTTATAAGTCTAGATTATCTTCCTAACATGTAGCTGGTGTCGCCCTGATTCAAAAGACCGGTTCGAGGCACGAAAGACGAAAGAAGAATTTCTAAAAGTTCTCTTACTCAGAAATAATATGACTGCTGTGAGTCATCATAAAGGGTACACAGATGATACGAAATGAGCATGAAAGACTATAAAAACGTCTCCAAATATATGTGTCGTCTTGGCGCTACAAGCCTTAGTTGTAAACTGGTCCAAAATTCTTCATCGCCAACACACATGCACAAATCACTGTGATTTTCAAACAATATTCGTGATTTGAGAAATATCCTTTCGTCCATGACTTCATAATCGGTTTAAAATTGATCCGACATGTGAATTTTTGATGGGTATGTTATTGTAAGATGATAATCCATTTGTTTCAGAAATAATATCACTCTTTGGCGATTTAAAGATAACGCCATTTGTATGTCACATTAGCCTTTATCACATGCCGTTATTTGTCAACACCGATCATAACGCGATGCGATTAAGAGTAGCGGCTAAAAAAACCCGATATCATGGGACTTCATTTGGTAGTGGAAGTAAAAAAAGATGGATAACTAAATGCTTCAGCAAATCATTATTATCAATGATTTCTGAGAATATGTCTGGTATGTTGTAGAACAGAGGTTACCAAATTTATCCCGATTAAAAACTAAGAAGATCAGCACAATTTTGATTCAACACTCTTCGGTAGAAAGTCGGCAATTTCTCTCGATTTGCTACGGGCAATAGGAACATTTGTGAGACCCACGTCAAAGCCAGAAAAGGGGGCGGGGCTATGGAACTATGAATAATACAAAGCCCCGCTCAAAATGATGACGCCAAATATTAGCAAGTGGTCTCGCTACAAGCCGTTGTAGTGAAGTGCTATTATAATTTGTTTATTTTGTGGAAATTTTTATTTTGATCTGGATATTATTTATTTCTAAGAGTTATCATTATGAACGAAAACAATATTATCACACTTTAGCATTCGCATTGCACCATAAATACAATCTTCGCGCGCATATTTTAGTACAAAAATAATGCGCCTTGAGACTAGACTTCACTTCCAAGAACTGCCTCGACGTACGGGTTCTGCTGTAAAGGTAAACACAGAAGATGCCATTTCGTAGTACTGAATTTCATTGCTTCGAGCCTAATAAACAGAAGAGCATGTTCGTGTATATATCTGGAACTTTACATACTATGTAACCACTTAGGTTGTGATGTGTAGAATAATTATTTCCTAAAATGAAGTATGTCCAATGAAAGGGAAGGTCGGTATTGCAAAATTTCTTGTATACCGAAAAATATGTGAACGGCCAATAGGTTGTCATAGGAATGTAAACAACATAAAGGTCTGTTATTGTCGTGTATTCTAATATCGGCAGGTGCCTGACAGCATGAACATCGGCAAAACCGGTGCTTGACATTGGCCGGTATCAATAGAGTAGTCTACTAGTTATAATCTTGCTCATTGCTAAGATTCAATAATTGAAATATGAATGTCAATTTAACAATGACAACCAATTGAAAATTACTAATATTACATTTATTTTTGAGATTTACCTATTAAACAGCAATTAATTTATATCTTACCCAAGTAATTAAAAAATGAATTCTTACCATTTGTATGTACGTGCGATGGACATAACTACTTATGACGTTGATTTACCCGTAAATAATCAAAAATGACGACATTCATCCTTTCATTATCATAACAAAAAATGGATCTTTTTACATTATTTACGACTGTCATCATCTCGATTGATTGTACCATTGCATGGCTGAGGGAGAAAGGGCTTCTGCAAACGACATGATTTGTGAAAGGTATGAATATAATTTTATTTTCTTATTATTTTTTGAGTCATTGTTCTCAATTTATCACTTCTAGAAAAACTTTCTTACTACAATTGAAAACTTGATAGATTTTAAAAGATCATATAAATAATTAAATAAATTGATAGAAGCTTCAATGACACAGCATCATAATAGGGGATCATTCGCAATTGACGTTAATCCTTTTGTGGGGGATGGTGGGTGGTGGAGGGGGGAAGTCAGCATAAGTTGACGGAAGTTGACGGGGAGGGTGGGGCTGCAACCGGAAAAAAGTTATTTTTTGGGGTGGGTTGGTGCAAAAAGTCCAAAAATTTTGGTTGACATCTAATGTGAACGCTCCCCCATCGATTTCAAACTAGTGCAAATTCATGAAGTTTAAATATATCAACATTTTAGATGTAATATCCACATGTCGGTAGTTGCGACAGGCAAGCAATAGACGGACACATATTTCGATGCAAGCAGTGTAGGAAGAAGAATTCACTTCGACACGGTAGCTTTTTTTCGCCAACAGTCATCTTTCCCTACAAGCTATCGTGTACCTCATCTATGCATGGGCAAGAGGGGTAAGATGTGATATATTTGATGAAAGTATATAACCATAACCAGATGAACCAAAATCTGTGTTTGAACTTTAATGCCAATAATTTGTTTTAAAAATCTTTTACGACAAAAACAGCATAGAAATTTTTTACACAGACATGATATGCGTTTTGACCTCATCGACCATATAGATGTTTAACATTTCAGTGCATCAATGTTAATTGGTTAAATCCATATTATCGGATTAAGGTTCATTTATGGCTTTCTGTTTGTTTGTCTACAACTAGTATCAATTTAATTTTGTAGGAAATTTTTTAGATATCATTTGTATTCAAACAATAGGAAATAATTCAAAATTTAATTTACCATCAGTTGTTGACGGAGTAGAAATTTTTTTTTTTTAATTCAAATGTTTATCTCCTATTTTTAGGATCTCAATAAACAAGCCTTGGATGATTTCCCTAATGCCCAGGTGGAACACGCAGTGAATTCTCGACAAACAGTCAGTGCTTGGTTTAACTTCTGCAGAGAAGTTTGCTCCTCCTACCCACTAACACATCAAAGACCTATAGGTAAGAGCAATTTAAATTTTGCATTTTCATTGATGATGAACTATTTGTTGTATATGAAGCTAAGTTTGTTGAGTAACATCTTCTACCAGAAAATTTGCTAAATTGATATTGACATGTGTGATAACAAAATATTAATGTATATGACTACATGTAAAAGGTTTTACCTATACTTAACCTGCAATACCAAATTTAAAAATAGACATACATATCATATTTTTTTTGCTTTCCTTGTTTCAATAGGGGGGCTGGCCACACAGTGCAAATTGACGAATCTCATTTCAATGGTAAACGCAAATATCATAGGGAAGAAGGGTTGGTTCCAGTGACACATGGGTGTTTGGGGGTGTTGATTGTACTACCAATGAAATTTTTTTTGCAAATTGTCCCTGACAGAACTAGAGCAACTTTGATGCCAATTATTCAGGAAAGAATTTTGGCAGGTTCGACAATATGGAGTGACACTTTCTGACCATACTGCTTTTACACTTGCAGACCATGGTTACAACCATTCAATGGTTAACCATAATGTGGAATTTGTAACGGAAGATGGGGTTCACACAAATAGGATAGAAAGTTTATGGGGCCAAATTAAAAAAAAAAAAATATTAAATACCAAAATGGAATTGACAGACAAATGTTGAGTCTTCATCTAGATGAATTCATGTTTAGGTGTCAAATCTCTAGAGAAGACTCAATGTTTCTCAAGTTTTTGGAAACAGTAAGGGAACAATATCCAGTTCAATAGATTAAAAAATAAATTTTCTAAATTGCATTTAATAATCAAATAATAATATTTTATTAATAGGGGGCATGATCAAATTTACCTATTCTATTTGTTTAAATTTCATCTTCTGTTTGCAAGTGTTTATTATGGTCTGAATATTCAAATTGTACAGAATTTTTTTTCTTTAGTGTTGTCAGAGTAATAGTATATAGAATTATTACTTGTAAAGGTGATTTGGAAGATGTTGTCAGAGTATGAATCAGGTCTTATATGTCATGGTCGGGTGTGCAGACCACTACACCAGCCTCCCCTTGATTTCAACTTTGCCTATATGCTGCGTTGCAACTACACTGTCTGACACCTGTGGCTATATTCAGCTTCGTGCCAGCCTTAATTGACATGCTTTCTACTGACTTCGTTTGTTGGGCACTTTGTCAATCTATCAGGATGCATTGTGTCCGAGCCACTTTTCGTGACAGACTCCCCAACTCCCCACTCCATCGAAACCCCACACCAGGCCAGATTCGATCCGACAGAGACGGCAGTGGGAACAGACACCACCTCTCTTCCACATCCCGGGGTGAATCTGGAACCACTGCATGGAGCTCAAAGCCTGGCTCAAACCAGATCCCATCCGGGAAATATCCCGGATCGATCCAAAGCCTCGTGCAGCAGCATCAATGGTTCATAGGGTTCTTGGAGATAGCGAGATAGGGAGTTCTATCTTTGAAGGCGCCACAGAACACAATTTCACGGAACACTATTATCAGATCAGGAATTCTCCCAGGAAGGTACATTCCCATAGTCAGCTTTGGTGACCGAGGGACCTGTAAGAATTCTCAGATCTAACTTTCCATCATCCGTCAGATTACACTACCCATCTACCTGAGTTCGAAATTCCCCGGGCAGTAGCCCCTCCCCCAATGTCTTGCACACAGGGCCAGCCCACTACCATGGACAATTTCACAGGGAGTTACCGGTGGCTTCTACCGAAGCACCCGGGTCCCTTGTCTTCCACCAATTGAAACGAAAGTCAGTCTTACTTGTAAAGGTGATTTGGAAGATCGTGGAATCGAACTCACGACCTCCCGGCTATGAATCAGACCGGTCTTATATGTCATAGTCGGGTGTGCAGACCACTACACCAACCTCCCTTTGACGAAGGAATCACTTCAACTTCGCCTATATGCTGCATTGTTGGGCACTACACTGTCTGACACCTGTGGCTATATTTAGCTTCGTGCCAGCCTTAATCGACATGCTTTCTACTGACTTCGTTTGTTGGGCACTTTGTCAATCTATCAGGATGCATTGTGTCCGAGCCACTTTCGTGACAGTACAATCATTTCAAATTATTGTTTTTTGGCCATTATTAAACCTTGAAATGAGTTTCTATAATTTTGTACTATGCACTGACTGAGGTCTCCTACACTGAGCCTGTCCATAACGAAGCCCTTTCTCAGAGTGAAAAGAAGAATGAATGCTGAGAAGAAAGTATGAACAAAGAAATCAAGCAATAGAAGGATGGAAGAAGAATGTGTAAGAATGATTGAAAGAAGAATGTGAAGAATGTGAAGAAGAATGTGAAAGAAGAATGTGATGTCCAAATGTGTGCTGAAAGATGATACTCCCTGAAATTTATTCGTGATTTATAATAATAATAATAAAAATAAATTATTGATAAATTATTGGATATTTGTATTCCACATCATTTTTATGGTTACCTTTGTATAGAAAATAATAAAACAACATTAAATTACTACATTATCTTTAACATACTTAACAATATCCTATCCACATTACTATACAAACAAAAATTACAGTAGTAATGGTCAAAGGCATTAAGCAAGATACAAAGTTTATTTCTCTGGTTAAACATCTTTTGTATATTTGTAAAAAAGCTAAAATATCAGGTTATTTGTAAAAAAAAGAAATCAATTTTGACACATATAAATATCATCACTTCATTGAATTTGAAAATAACTAACAGGGTCAGCCAGAGACGGTTCCTTATTAAAAACACTCGACTCCCATATTTATTTCGAAAATTTTATATTTTTTTCTGCCAAACATTTGATTTTTATCACTTTGTCATTGATTAATTTATTTTTGGGGTCTCCAGAAGAGCGGGTTTCTCTGCAATTACTTACCGTCATCAAAGACATTTCTTATTTTCGTCTTTCATTTTGAAATAATATACCCGACGAGGTGCCAATTAAGTGAACTAAGCAAGTTTATTTTATCTACCAATTACATAAGCGACCCGTGACGTAAAGGGTCTAGTACTTATATTAGAAGCACTATTCAGGGCGACTAGCGTACAACACAATGCGTTCGACGTATACTTTGACACGTCTACCCTTCAATAATGACGTTGATGAAAAAAAAAAAAAAACATTGATGGGTTTAAATAAAATTTACACTTGAGGATCTCCATAACAGGGAGTTTCTGTGTAATTACTTACCGTCATCAATAATATTTGTTGTATTCTCCTTTTATTTTGACATAAAATACCCAAAATGTTGCCTTATCCATGGCCCATGCTAAGCAGTTGCCGACGTTGTCCAATAAACGTGAAAATCAATAATAGTAGGCTTAAAATTGTAGAAGATCAACAATCTGTTACAAATCAATAAAAAAGGCATAGATTTTCTGGTGTTGACATCAGCGACGGCGAAGTATAGATCTACTGTCAAATTTCAGTATCCGTGGCCCATGCTACTAGTGAGTACTAGATCTACAGTTGAGTTCATTAAAGTTTGATGAATGAAAACTCAAATATAATGATGCAATGGTGTAGACCTATATAGATCTAGATGGATAATTCTTTCATGACTCATAAGGATAGTTGTGAACTGTGCATCTGAACTGTGCATAGATCTAGATCTGCACTGGTTATGGATGAATGGTATAGACATTGACATTGTCATTGATGGATTTATTTATTGGCCGTTTGTGTCAATATAATAATAAGACAATATTGTGAATAGTCAAGTGTCAGTAATGACAGTGTCTAGGCTAAAGTAGTATAAGATGCCAGAGTTTGTGATTTGTGTGTACACGCTTAGTTATAAACTTATCATAGTCTATAGTCGGCAGTTGTCATATCAGTTGATAGTATTACTGCAAGAGACGGCTTATATATACCAAGGACATATGTGTGCAATACAAATCGATATAAATGGATTATTCACGCTGTTCAAAATGTGCTTATGACAGAGGAGGCCAGTCCCCAAAACTGGAGCTGGCTTATTTGTGCCAAATTGTGGATTAATGAACCAGAATGTGACTGCAACAGTGCATTACTTGACCCAGCCTCCCACGGATACCAAATCTCCACCTCAAATGCAGCAGGCGTGTCGCGGACAATCGTTTACATTAGCTATTGTACACCCCTAAGTTAAGATGCTTGATGTGGAACAAGTTACATTAGCAGTTCAAATGCCCATTGAGGGTGGGCATTCTAACATTAGACTTGAAATCTGACATGATCAGAGAGATGGAGGTATATCGGATCCTGCTCACAACTTCGCACAATCTGAGTGGAATCTCTATCAAAATCAGCCAATTATACTGACACCAATTCTGTTCTGCTTTTTGCCAGATTACGAAGACACTTATTCTAAAAATTATTAGACATGATTTAAACTAAAATACTGCACCAACGCAAAGTTTCATGCTTCTAAGTAACCTAGATATGCACGCTTACAGAAATCTGATCATTCCATCATTTTCAAACTGTAAATTTGCAAATTTACACACTTTGAAGAGGTAAAGCCCAATTAAAATGTAAGAGCAATTTGCATAGTTGGGACTGCCACTGACTTAAACCAGTGAAGGATAGCATAACTTCTGTTGGTCAATAATGTCCAAATGCTCAGGAGATTATACAACGTCATTAACGATTAAGCAAACATTAGATGTGAAATCTTGACCTAATATAGGGATTATTTATATGTTTCTAAAAGCATATAAACACAGCTGTTCCAGTCATTGCCCATTTGCCTCTTAACAATATGGCTATTTTGCATGGTTAAAAGCCTGAAATGTTTAAATTTTCTGTAAGTGCGTACATCCTTTCAAGTTATGAAGAAGCACAAGGTGTGAATCAGTTCCAATAATTTACAGAATAAGTGTCCAAGGGAAAAATATTGTAAGAAGCCCCAATTTGTGGAATAAAGTTGGTGTCCGCAAAATTATAACATCACAGATGCTTTCAAGTTTTTAAAACAATTAATACTATGTTATCTTATGTATAACTATCCAGTGTGTCATACATGTAAATGATTTTCATTAGAGAACAGTAATTTGAATAATTAGGTCATAAAGTGGCAAAATTGATACACTGTAAAACTAGAAATGTTTGTGCATGTCGTAATTTGCGAATTTAGTTTGCAAAAACGCAAACTTAAATAGTCAGCAAACATTAATAGCCTGTGTAAAGTATGTCTAGGATAGAAAAATCACAAAATTAAATGGTCACAAAATAAGTTAATAGCCACAAAATATTTTATCTTTACAGTAATCGTCTACTGATTTGCCAATGTGCTGTAATACTTAAAATTTTGTTTCACACTTAGCATGAACTAGTCCATCAAATACGTTACAATCATATTTTATCTAAATGTACACAGCAACAATGTAAGTTGATGTTGAATATTATGATTTTTATGGACTTATCATATTTTACCAACAAGTAAAAGAAATCATACATTTTGTAATAAATATACCCCAAATAATTTTTGATTAGTTAATTTGTTTTACCATGTCATTGTCACATGTATACAAATTTAGTTTATTTTTCCTAATCTCTACACTATAATTCACTGGCAAATTGTTCATTGTATACATGCGTATTATCATCCGAATAGAGTTTGCCATGTACAAATCCATTGCTGACGTGTATGTTTTCTTACAGATTCAGAAGGAAATCTGTAAAAGATATAACTTTGCAATAAACGAATGTAATAATCTACCTTCCATAAGCATTGGAACAGTTTTATAGAATAACACATGTTAAAATTTTAAAAAGGAGTGGGACCCTGGACTATAATAGGCAGTGATATAGTGGAAATGGGTCAATCATAGTTTGTATATCATACAAATTTCTATGCATGTCATATAAGTGCGATTTGATATCAGAAATACCTCTACATTAGCTGATTGATAAATTTTGCTTGGTGTGTGCCACTTTAATTTATATTTTTGTTTCATAAATTTTCAAGTAATATTATATTACTAGGTTTTCAATTTCTTCATAAATTATTTTGTAATTTTTACAATATCTACATTAAAAATTGCAAAGAGCTTGTGTTGTGTAATAAAGCAAACACATACATGTACCTATGCATTGATATGTTCATCACTAAAAAAAAGATGAGTGTTTAAATAACACAACGGCGCATAGCGCTAACTTGCATTTGATATAGTGAAACGAAAAGTCAGTCTTACTTGTAAAGGGACTTTGGAAGATCATGGAATCGAACTCACGATCTCCTGGCTATGATTCAGACCGGTCTTATATGTCATAGTCAGGTGTGTTAACCGTTACACCAATCTCCCATGACGAAGGAATCACACTTCAATATAAAAACATCTATCAATGAAATTCATGATTTATGCAATAGATATAACATTATTTTTACTTCAAGAGACCTGGCTTGCTGGTTTTGAATTGCCAATCTTAAATGCAATACATAATGACTTCTATGCTAAAGGTATATCTTCTATTAATTCTGAGAATGGTGTACAGGGGGTCGGCCACATGGTGGCTTGGCTATAATGTGGAGGAAAGACTTTGGTAATTCATGTAAGGTTATAGATTATGGTGACCCGAGAATTATGGGTATTGAAATACAAGCAAAGTAGTCAAAGTTATTAATTGTAAATGTCTATTTACCATATTGTTGTGAGGACAACCAATGTGAATTTGATTATTATATGGTTAAACTTGATGGCATTATATTACAAGCAAACACTCCTTTATATTATGTTAACAATGACCAGTTACAAAAATATAATGTTTCAACTGATGCAGGTTTTAATAAAATTAGATTTTCTCATATAATACTGTGTAGTTGGTGTGTAGCATATGGTTTCATTTCTCTATTTTTTATTTCTTTTTCTGCTATTTATTCCAAAACCAAACATATATATTAAAGCTTTTCAATACAAAAGTATCCTTTTCAAAATAACTTCCTAACAACAATATTGACATTAAATCAAAAAAGGAGAAGTGTGTCGTGGAAATGATGGATCATATATCTATGAAACCCTCTCTAACAACTTTTACAAAATCGAAGAGGGTGTTCATCTTATCTTCTGACCAAAGCCAGCTTCTCCTCCATCCAACTGAAGTTTAAGCTGAGTACATGTGTACTAGGCCTTGGCAAAGATATGGCCCGACAACACAGAGGAACAGGCTTGTGTCACCTGTGTGGACTCTACGAGAATCTAAAACATTTTACACTACACTGCACTTTATTTAACACAGAAAGAGAATTCAGGGTTAACAATATCAAAGAATATATAAATAATGCTATGTTTGGAGAAATTATTAGCTCCCCCAAGAATTTTATGCATTTGCTTCTGGGCGAACATGATAACGTTTTTAACAGTGCCTTTACATAACATAATTTTATTTCAGATAAATTACATGTAATATACATATAAAAATCCATAGAAATTGTTAATTGAATAATACATTATGTACAAATTAGTATCACATTATCTTTTGTACAGTCCCAGATGGCAGCAGACTCAGCGAGGCCTAGTGAGTCTGGAGAGGATATATAAGTGTCATGCAGGCGAGGAGACGGCAGTGTGCCTTGAATAACTGAACAATAAAGATCTCTACAAGCTCCTGGCATTTCCTCATTTAACACTGGTGGAACTGTCGTTGATTGAAGCCAGATGTGACAGCTCCAGTCAAATTTTCTACAAGCAAAGCGAATTTTAAACATCTAAATACACAGAAGATAGAAGACAGAAGACCACATGAAAGAAGACAGAAGACCAGAAGAAAATTAAAATTACCAACTAAATCTATATATAAAGAGAATATATGGCAGACTCCAATAACTAATCAAAAATAACACAACCAAAATTATATCAACAGAAGATAGAAGATAGAAAACAACAAGATATAGAAGACAGAAGACCATATGAAAGAAGACAGAAGACCGCAAAATATAAAAGACAGAAAATCACAAGAAAAAATTAAAAAACACCAACTAAATTTAAAGAGAAGATATAGCAGACATTGCTCAAAAACAGCAACCTCCACATTGCTCACAAACGCTACTCAGCATAATTGCTTACTCCTGCCTGCTCAATCCAACACAGGTGGCAGCAGAATCTCAATAATTTGGCACTAATTGTTCTAGATGTCAGCAATAACCAAGTGCCAGTCGCAACAGCTCTCAAACATGAAATGCTTAAGTTGGCCAAGGTAAAAGTGCGTAAATCTAAACATTTAAGCACAACAAGCAGAAATTAAAATCAATAATAACCAGATGGTATATTACTTAATATAAAAGTACAAAAAATAACCATAGTGCTAGCTACATTAAAACAGTATAGTCAGTGTAGTTGCGAGTGTTTAGTTGATAAATCATTACACAAACCGTGACCACTAAATACATATTATTCCTTGTATAAAGCTAACAGAAAAAGGCATATTAGCTGTCAAAACAATACTGTTCAAAGAAACCGGTCTGTAACATATTGATAATTGACAACCATTCAACATTAAATCAAGACACAACTCAGTAGTTGCATTGCTAACAGTAAATTGCAGATGAGCATAATTGACATTTACCTCGTGTGAGTCTGATTTGTGTCTATTAGTTATTTATGAGAATAACATATCCAAACAATATCTTTAGGTGGGTCACAATATCCATTAATACACAAAACCTAGTCATTACAAGAGAAAAAGCAGTATCAGAAGACTGCATGTGCTTAGCAGACGACATACTAGCTGACGCCGCCGCCGCCGCTATATTGCTCTCAGCTAAATCTGTCGCTGACAACAAATACTGGCAAACACTGCTGTGCGCTGTGGCAGTAACTAGCCTAGAGTCAACAAATATCCATTGCTAAGCAACCAGTTACCAGCAAGGACTTGCTGAGCCATTAGTATTATATTCAAATATTAAAAGCAAAAGAACAGTGAAGATTAAATAAAGGAAAAAGTTCTAGAAAAACAAAATAAAAGTTCAAAGAATACATTAAATGCTATGAA
>JAGTTF010004857.1:14805-33007 GCA_019095985.1 Streblospio benedicti | reverse complement strand
GCGTTTTTGCTCTTATGGTTGTGTCAAACACAGCAACATTACATACTACCTGGACTTTCATCCAGGCGTTGACCACTTGGTTGCCTAGGTATGATGCTGTGTTTGATCATTTTGTACGTGCTTTTGCCAAGCAAGGTTTGACACTCCACCGTATACTGCGAGCTGCCACCCCCAGGAAGGCAAGACACTACATACGCTCCTCCCTTCGGGCAGCCAGTTGGAGACTATATGACCGCACCTTTGTCTGCCCCTTTTGTACCTCACGCTTTCATTTCGACCGAGACTGTGATAAAATCACTCAAACTCATTGTTGCGGATCAAGAATTCATTTAGACGTCCAGTGTGTGTGGCGGTACCTCAATGCCTGGAATTGCGTCTACTGCGACTGCCAAATCGACATAGATGGTAACATGCTCTGGCCGGACACCACGCAAGCGGAGGGTTCCAGATTCCACATAAGAGCCAAACGTGGTGTTGCACCTTATGCAATGCTGCCCACCCTCGCTCTTTGGCACATTGTAGCAGAGGGCCTGAGGGACGGGCCCTTCTTCGCCGTACCATAATGCATCCCGGCTGAGCGCGTTGCGACTCCAGGAAAGTACCACACGTTCAGGATCATAGTTATTGTTTATATTGTTCGTGCCATACTGTACACGATATATTATTATATAACATGTTTATTGTTTTATATTTGATTACCATGTATTTTGAGAGTCCCAAGTGACTCGATACTATGTAGTTTATGAAGCTAATGTATAGAGTATTGTACTTCTATCTATTCACTAGTATAGAAATTTATATCTCATACAGTAGCATAGACTAGTAATTAGCAAATATAGCACTAGATACATATATATGTTACTTAAGTGACTCGATGTTACAACTTAGATGTAATATCGTACTCATATTACCTTATTGTATACTCATTCATGTATGACTCTGTATTCATAATTATGTACTGCCGACCTCACGATTCTCGAATCTCACTGACCACTGGTTGAAAAAAAGGCCACTTCTTGTCCTTTTTTTTCACCTGATGGGGGGGAAGGTGAGGTACCGCATGGGGTCAGTCCACTCAAAGCTGACCACATGACGCCACCTCCCGGTGAGAGGACGGAGCCGAGGAGTAGACTGGCAAGCCAGCCGACTCGGGTGGGGCCCGGCAGTCTGGTGCGAGCTAATAAACGAGCCACAGCTAATTATACTGGCACAAGTAACAAAGTAACATGGCAATTTAGTAACATTGTTTACATGCAAAAACACGACGACCTCTATTATTTTTAAGGACTAAACTCTTAAATTCGGCGTAAACACGGGCTGCTTATGTGGTGGTAGATAAAATAAACTTGGTTGAATTTGCTTAATTGGCACCTTGTCAGGTATATTATTTCAAAATGAAAAACGAAAATAAGAAATGGATTTGATGATGTTAACTAATTTGAGATGGTCCCTCTTCTGGACACTCAAAAATAAATTAATCAATGACAAAGTGATAAAAATCAAATGTTTGGCAGAAAAAAAAGATGGCGGCGGAAAATCGTAACATGCATATGGGAGTCGAGTCCCCTAATAAGGAACCGTCTCTGGCAGGCTCTGCCGCGCCTGTATAATCAAATTCACATTGGTTGTCCTCACAACAATATGGTAAATAGATATTTACAATTAATAACTTTGACTACTTTGCTTGTATTTCAATACCCATAATTCTTGGGTCACCATAATCTACAACCTTGCATGAATTACCAAAGTCTTTCCTCCACATTATAGCCAAGCCACCATGTGGCCGACCCCCCTGTACACCATTCTCAGAATTAATAGAAGATATACCTTTAGCATAGAAGTCATTATGTATTGCATTTAAGATTGGCAATTCAAAATCAGCAAGCCAGGTCTCTTGAAGTAAAATAATGTTATATCTATTGCATAAATCATGAATTTCATTGATAGATGTTTTTATATTACAACAGTTAAAACTTGCTACTGACATATAAGGGTGTTAAATTCTGCTGCATGTTTATCAGTATTGTTGAATGAGGCAGATAGAGAGAAAAGATGGACGAGCTGTTTGTTCGTGATTTTAAGCTTGGAGATAGCTAAATAAACAAACTTATAGTTATTGAATTTATTGTTTCTTGGTGTCAAATCAATTGCATATTGGTCTTTTATCATTCACAAAAGTTTTTATACTGTATAATTTCGATACAATGCTAAATTTGAACATTTTAATTGAATACCTTTGAGATTTTAAGCTGGAAAATCCCCTGTCAAGTATTAGCGCTAAAAGCATGCGTGCATATTAATGGTGCATTTTAATGAACTACAGAGGTCATAGTTCAAACGTGACGTCATGGTGTCTATTTGCATATCTGAAAGGCTTACTAATTAATCTAATTATATTAAAACTGGATTAATGAAAAATAAAATAAAGCACACTGATTGATTGATTTATTAGTTAACTATACGTAGGCAAAAACCCTGTGAAAAGCAAACCATCATTATCCTACTAACAAATTCCCCTTCATGTTATTACTTTTTTGACAGCTAAATCTATATACATATTAATAAATATGGTCATGGAACTGGACCAATAATTGCTTGTGCAATTTGACAATTGAAGATACTGGTATGCGCATATTATGGTTCATGTTTCAATTTTGGTTTATGTAATGTGTTGTAATGTATTAATGTATAATTGTTTATGCCTAAAATATTGCATCAACAAACCAATTGATTTTCTTTCCATCTATGTATCAATGATCACAATGGAAACAAAACCTTTCAGCTATGCTTCAAACCGCGATGGTGCTAATCAACTGCTAGACATGGCAAAATGGAGAATTAGCAAGTCGACCGGAACTGAGATTGCTTCAAATTTTACTTCATGGAATTTGGTTTCATATGTAAGTCCATTTCTTTAATCGTAATCATGTAAACATATTCCAAGCGTTAAAGAAGCTTATATTGTCAAGAAAGTGGCTTGGACACATTGCATTCTGATAGATTGACAAAGTGCCCAACAAACGAAGTCAGTGAAAAGCCTGTCAGATTAAGGCTGGCACAGTTGGTGAAGCTAAATATATCATAAGGTGTCAGACAGTGTGATTGCGCAACACAGCATACAGGCATATAGGCAAAGTTGAAGTGTGATTACTTTGTCATGGGAGATTGGTGTAATGGTTAACACACCTGACATGACATATAAGACCGGTCTGAATCATAGCCAGAAGATCGTGAGTTTGATTCCATGATCTTCCAAAGTCCCTTTACAAGTAAGACTGACTTTCGTTTTACTATATCAAATGCAAGTTAGCGCTATGCGCAGTTGTGTTATTTAAACACTCATCTTTTTAGTGAAGAAACATATCAATGCATAGGTACATGTATGTGTTTGCTTCATCACACAACTCAAGCTTTTGCAATTTTTAATGTAGATATTGTAAATTACAAAATAATTTATGAAGAAATTGAAAACCTAGTAATATAATATTACTTTAAAATTTATGAAAACAAAAATATAAATTAAAGTGGCACACACCAAGCAAAATTTATCAATCAGCTAATGTAGAGGTATTTCTGATATCAAATCGCACTTATATGACATGCATAGAAATTTGTATGATATACAAACTATGATTGACCCATTTCCACTATATCACTGCCTATTATAGTCCAGGGTCCCCTCCTTTTTAAAATTTTAACATGTGTTTTTCTATAAAACTGTTCCAATGCTTATGGAAGGTAGATTATTACATTCGTTTATTGCAAGTTATATCTTTTACAGATTTCCTTCTGAATCTGTAAGAAAACATACACGTCAGCAATGGATTTGTACATGGCAAACTCTATTCGGATGATAATACGCATGTATACAATGAACAATTTGCCAGCGAATGCTTTGATGAAATGAATAAAATTATTTTTGAAGCAGTGCTAACAATATTTCCATCAAAACCTTCACCACAATCATTCCCAAAGCGTCTTAAGCTAAAAACAATCATATTTGCTCAAATGTGTTTTGATGGAAGCTCAAAACAGATGGAAGCAGATATGGAAAGTGACCCATTGTTATAAAAAGCTTTGCTCTACTGATTGGAGATTCAGACATATCATCTTGTGTTCAAACAAGCAGTGGTGAGGTATAGACTGACAGGCAGATTTGAACATGTAGTCTATTATTTTTGTCAATTAATGAACACTACTAAGAACAAATATTTATAATACGCACATTAATTTTACTCTGTAAACTAATTGTAATTTATAAAATTTTTGAAATAAATTCTATTAGGGATCTTGATCAATTTGCTTAGTGTCTGACTATTACGGCTGATAAAGGGTTTGAAATCAAAGAACTTGTACCTCAAATGAGCAAATGACACACTGTTAGTTATTTTCAAATTGACATCTCTAGAAATTTGGTGATCAGAGTATATTTATATGTGTCAAAAGTTTTGATTTCTAAATCTTTTGTCACATAGATTAAATATATTTTTTCTTGCTTTAAAAATCAATGAAGTGATGACATTTTACAATTTTTTTTTACAAATAATCAGTACGTATACAAAAGATGTTTAACCATAAAGTTTGTATCTTGCTTAATGCCTTTGACCATTACTACTGTAATTCTTGTTTGTATAGTAATGTGGATAGGATATTGTTAAGTATGTTAAAGATAATGTGAGTAATTTAATGTTGTTTATTATAAGTAGTATCTATACACAAAGTAACCATAAAAATGATGTGGAATAGAAATATAGAATAATTTATCAATAATTTATTTTTATTATTATTATTATTAAATAAAAATCAATAATAAATTTCATTGAGTATCTTCTTTTTCAGCACACATTTGGACATCACATTCTTCTTTCACATTCTTCTTCACATTCTTCTTCACATTCTTCTTTCAATCATTCTTCACATTCATTCTTGTTCCATCCTTCTATTGCTTGATTTTCTTTGTTCGTACTTTCTTCTCAGCATTCATTCTTCTTTCACTCTGAGAAAGGGCTTCGTTATGGACAGGCTCAGTGTAGGAGACCTCAGTCAGTGCATAGTACAAAATTATAAAACTCATTTCAAGGATTTAATAATGGCCAAAAAATAATAATTTGAAATGATTGTACTGTCACGAAAGTGGCTCGACACAATGCATCCTGATAGATTGACAAAGTGCCCAACAAACGAAGTCAGTAGAAAGCATGTCGATTAAGGCTGGCACGAAGCTAAATATAGTCACAGGTGTCAGGCAGTGTAGTTGTGCAACGCAGCATATAGGTAAAGTTGAAGTGTGCTTCCTTCGTCAAGGGAGGTTGGTGTAGTGGTCTGAACACCGACTATGACATATAAGACCGATCTGATTCATAGCCGGGAGGTCGTGAGTTCGATTCCACGATCTTCCAAATCACCTTTTACAAGTAAGACTGACTTTCGTTTCAATTAGTGGAAGACAAGGACACAGGTGCTTTTGGTAGAAGCCACCGGTAACTCCCCGTGAAATTGTCCATTAGTAGTGGGCTGGCCCTGTGTGCAAGACATTGGGGAGGGGTCTACCGCCAGGGAATTTTGAACTCAGGTAGATGGGCAGTGTAATCTGACGGATGATGGAAAGTTAGATCTGAGAATTCTTACAGGTCCCTCGGTCACCGAAAGCTGACTATGGGACGTACCTTCCCTGGGAGAATTGCTGATCTGATAATAGTGTTCCGTAAATTGTGTTCCGTGGCGACCCTTGTAAGATAGAACTCCCTATCTTGCTATCTCCAAGAACCCTATGAACCATTGATGCCATTCCACGAGGCTTTGGATCGATCCCAGGATATTTCCTGGATGGGGATCTGTTTCGAGCCAGGCTTGAGCTCCATGCAGAGGTTCCAGATTCACCCCGGGATGTGGAAGAGAGGTGGTGTCTGTTCCCACTGCCGTCTCTACTGCCCGGATCGAATCTGGAGCTGGTGTGGGGGTTGTCGATGGAGTGGGGAGTTGGGGGAGTCTGTCACGAAAGTGGCTCGGACACAATGCATCCTGATAGATTGACAAAGTGCCCAACAAACGAAGTCAGTAGAAAGCATGTCGATTAAGGCTGGCACCTTAAGCTAAATATAGCCACAGGTGTCAGACAGTGTAGTTGGATGCACAACGCAGCATATAGGCGAAGTTGAAGTGTGATTCCTTCATCAAGGGAGGTTGGTGTAGTGGCTGCACACCGACTATGACATATAAGACCGGTCTGATTCATAGCCGGAGGTCGTGAGTTCGATTCCACGATCTTCCAAATCACCTTTACAAGTAAGACTGACTTTCGTTTCAGTACTACAAATGAAATAGATTTACATATTACTCTGACAACACTAAAGAAAAAAAATTCTGTACACTATTTGAAGTGAAAATATTCAGACCATAATAAACACTTTGCAAACAGAAGATGAAATTTAAACAAATAGAATAGGTAAATTTGATCATGCCCCCTATTAATAAAATATTATTATTTGATTATTAAATGCAATTTAGAAATTTATTTTTTCTTAATCTATTGAACTGGATATTGTTCCCTTACTGTTTCCAAAAACTTGAGAAACATTGAGTCTTCTCTGAGATTTGACACCTAAACATGAATTAATCTAGATGAAGACTCAACATTTGTCTGTCAATTCCATTTTGGTATTTAATATTTTTCTAATTTGGCCCCATAAACTTTCTATCCTATTTGTGTGAACCCCATCTTCCGTTACAAATTCCACATTATGGTTAACCATTGAATGGTTGTAACCATGGTCTGCAAGTGTAAAGCAGTATGGTCAGAAAGTGTCACTCCATATTGTCGAACCTGCTAAAATTCTTTCCTGAATAATTGGCATCAAAATTGCTCTTGTTCTGTCAGGGACAATTTGCAAAAAAATTTCATTGGTAGTACAATTAACACCCCCAAACAGCCATGTATCACTGGAACCAACCCTTCTTCCTCTATGATATTTGTGTTTACCATTGAAATGAGATTCGTCAATTTGCACTGTGTGGCCAGCCCCCTATTGAAACAAGGAAAACAAAAAATATGATATGTATGTCTATTTTTAAATTTGGTATTGCAGGTTAAGTATAGGTAAAAACCTTTTGCATGTAGTCATATACATTAATGTTTTCGTTATCACACATGTCAATATCAATTTAGCAATTTTCCGGTAGAAGATGTTACTTAACAAAGTTAGTTTCATATACAACAAATAGTTCATCATCAATGAAAATGCAAAAATTAAATTGCTCTTACCTATAGGTTGTCATGTGTGGTTTAGACATATGCGTGGTGAGAAGGAATAACAGAACCAGTGAAGAGTTTCTATCCTGTTTATTGACTGTCTTCAGAGAAGCTCTCCCTTGCTTATATACTAGCTACTAGCATGACGGCGTGTGCGAGTGGTAGGCGGAGCCGGAAGGAGTGAGGCTTCAGGCGGAGCCTATGAGTCTAGTTAGCGGAGCCTATGAGTCTAGTTAGACTCAGCTCTATCGTGTCATTACATTTCCCCCCACCCTTAAAAGGACATATTAGCCGTATTACAAGAATATGGCCTTTAACATCGCACACACCGAGAATAATGCTAGCGGACACAACACAAACGGGAACCTTTGTGTCACGAGTTTGCTGGTCACATGAACCAGTTACAAGCATTAAGACCACGGTTGCGTTATGTCAAGAACGAAGGTTAATACAGAAGTATTCACCGATGAAAAATTCTTAAACACATGGCATACATCAATTAATTCATGTAGATCTGTAATTGTTCACAAAAGTACAGCACAATCAAAACTAACATCTAGTATAAAAAGTACACATCTATAGTATATAATAATTGTACAGTACAAGTCACTTTAGTCATTCAATGTTATGGATCGGGGATTAATTACAGTATCTATCAAACACATAACATGTACTATATGCATAATGTCAATGGTAACATAATTGTGATTATAACATGTATCTAATCGTAGCTGTAATGTACATAGCGTGTAAGTCCCTTCATTATACATATACACAGCATACAGTAGTTTGTTGGCTACTACAATGATATTGAACTCTACATTATCTAAAATCATGTTTTTACATTAATCATATAATAAATTTTATCTTTCTATACAAACAATACAATCACATTAGGCATGCAGTGGTGAGGTTCGTTAACAATCATGAGTAAATTATTGAATATATTTTGACAATCAAAAATAAAGCATGCTAGTCCAGTACACAAATGGTTTAGACTTAAAAAATTCCCAACAATTTGTCGAAACCAATTAGTTTATTACATATTTCACTATTCATTTTTTCACTTCTGCAATAGTATACTGCATAATCGCACAGGATTCCGTGTTGATTGATTGATGCGGAGCCTAAATCTCGTACGAGATTTAGGCTCCGCATCAGTCAATCAACATAGATATCTATATAAATTGCTCCTGTGCCATAATGGTACTGCATACTGCATTATAGCAGTGCATAAACATAAAAAAATGGATTATCATTTCTTGGAATTAATAAACCTTTACGTTAATGTCAGCTTATTTCAAGGTCCATCACTACATGGAATAACATGTACAGTATCACTTAAGTGAATCTTTCTGATGCTCCTTTTTCAGAGATTAGGTAACATATCATAGATTGTTTTATTATTACTATGTTATTTTTAATTAGGTCTGTGATTAATTCGTAATGTACTGTATATTCAGCTATGAAATAAATATATTCATTCTTAGATAAGAATGAATATCTGATAGCTGATACTGGCTCCCAGAGCATTTGATCTGGTCAATGGCGGCCATTTTGAATTTAGATTATATTAATAAAATTCATAAATGTTACTTATATGTATATTAAAACATTCTAAATGATTAAAATGGCTTAAACATATCATAATGCATCAGCATCAATGAAAACGTGTAAATTTTGTTGTTACGAGGGCGGCCATATTGGCAGCCATTTTGGAAGTAGTTTCCCAAGGCAAAAAGTAGCAAAAAGTTTTTGTTTCAATGTAGAGATGCTTAGGGAGCAGTTTGCAACAAAAAATCACTTTGTTGGGAATTTTTAAGACTGCCAATTTTTTAGGTTCATTGTTATCGGACTATGCAGTAGAATAATTTGTTTTTAACAGTCAAGAGTAAATGAATTGTAAGGCGAACATAATTGTAAACTGTCAAAATTAATCACAAAATATGGTACAATTACATCAAGCATGCAATGGTGTTGGAAATCCGTTACAATAATATTGAGAAACATGCATTATTTTTATGGATTTCCTTCAAATAACAAAGAGTCGTTGTGCATTCTTCCCCATGCACGTGTCTGCCGACATGGCTATTAATCCTTGGTTATTTGAGGAGACATCTGGCACATTGCTGATTGGTAAATGAGATGGTTGTGCATTCTTCTCGGCCTGTGTCGGTCGACATGGCTATTAATCCTTGGCTATTTGAGCAGACATCCCAACACGTTGCTGATTGATAAATGAGATGGGCGGGCGGGTCATATGATAGCATACAGATGGCGTGGACTAATCGACTGTTATTGCAAGACGGGCAAGGGGCCAATGCATGGAATGCTTATGTGACGAGAAATATGGCTCATGAGATGCCAAGGTAAAGATTGATAATCGTGAATGGGTAATTCCTAGTGGTTAAACCAGGTCAGTGAATTTGAAGATATCCAGGTTTACATTATACAGTGAACAATCCTACATCAAGTATCTATAATAAAACACGCGTATATGTATAACATACATCGAGAGTATACAATACAATTTACATCAAACATGCAGTGGTCTATGATAGTAGCTAGTTACAATATCTATAATACATATAAACGTGAATCCTACATATATCAACAATAGTAACATGATTTAGATTACATGATTTATACAATTGCAAGTCGTAGCATACCTAGTGTTTATGTCAATTTATAGTACATATACATAAAGCATGCAGTGGATACGTCTGAAACCCATACAATTCATATAATACGTGTCATGCATTAATTTCATAGGTTTCAGACTTATAACAGAGTGTCTTTGTACAATTCCCGTGGAACATCCATCGCCATGGCTCTTTGACTCTGTAACACTGATCCATGGCATGTGACTCGGGTGATTAATGTAGGCGTCGCACCTGGATATAAGCGATTAATCAAGGGGCGGGGTCACTCTAGGGACACTATGATTGGGTAAGCCTAAGATTCTAAATAAACTCAATTTCAAATTAAGTTTTGACTATATTATTCCTTCAGTGGGGAAGGAAAGTGGCAACAAAATATGTCAAATTTGTCACACGTGTTACTGTGAGGAAATTTCACTATGCACACCCCCTTATCGCGTAGATAGAGAAGTACGTATAGTTTAAAGCAAGAATGTGCACTTAACATCTGGTATTTAGTATATGGTTGGGCTGTATGGGAGGACGTGAGGGTGAACATGGGTGTTTTCCCCTTGGGGAATTGCATTAGAGGGCATGTTTTGATAAAAAGGTATTTTATAATTTTTTTGTTGAAGGTAGATGTACATAAGATTATTGGAATTGTATATTGTTGATCTTGGGGGAATAAAGCGGGGTTATAATGCGTACATAACTGTTTTGTTGTCTTCTCTCATTCGTTAGTGTTATTAGGCGTAGGTTGGGCAGTGATCTTTTCAAACAAGTAGTATTTTGGGTCTTCTAGGGGTCTGAACAGTACAGCGTAGAAAGTTGTATATGGGGAGGTGTTAATTGAGTGAAGCACTAGGCTGGTATGAAATGGAATACGCACGGATCTCGGAAGTGGGAGCAGCTGTTTGGAGTTCTTGTAAGTGAAGCTCAGCTGCTTTATCCAGTTTATGTTAATCGTTGGCAACAGTCCAGACCATGAAACAAAGTAATTTTGTAATTCGGGGATGACGTCATATCTCAATTTGTCATCTAATGGGATGTTGCAAAGTTTCACGAGGCATGTATTACTGGAGTTGAATATTTTTACATACAATGCTGCCTCTTGATTAGGCGCTTTTGGTTTCTTAACATGCGCTGACACCAGAGGGGCTATGAATATCTTTACCACAGAGAGGGTTAACACTACGCTGGTGATGACAACCAGACATTTCGCAATGGTGTCCGCATGGGAGGTTAGGGGATCCGTTGTTGTTGGAGGTGTTACGTTACTAATGACGTATGCCTCAGCTTTGCCCGCACTAGTGGCTGCAAGCGCTAGCATAGTGGCTGTTTTAAATTTGAAGAACAGGGCTAAGACAGCAAAGGTTAAGCATGTGTTCCAGATTATCAGCGCTACTGAGGTCACAATTTCCGATAGATCCGTCTCGAATGTCGGTGTGAACAGTGCTGGCTCCAAATCGTTGGTGTTATCAAATTGCAGTGGGGCGTCTGCTTTGATATGGCTGTCTGACAATTTTGATTTTATGGAGTCATAAAGCTTGGGCTCACTGTGAACAACTTGTCTTGCATTTGTAACATTCATGGTCAGTCCCGGTATTTTTATGGTACGGAATTGAGCGATATTAATGGGGTAATTTAGCTGGACTGATTGAGATATATCTGAGATATTTCTGGGTGGGAAACAATGGAAATTGCGGCGTTATGTAGAGAGCAACCGCAAGACAAGGAGAGAATGACGTGTGAGTTTATTTTGTGAAAAGTGTCAGCCTTGTTTTCGCATGTAATTCTTATTGAGCTTTCCAGGTTCTGGAGTAAATATTTGGGACGGTCTACTTGCAATATATTGGGATATGGAGCAGTTGTTTTTGTTAAGAATTCACATGTAGGCAGAATATTATGGTTTACCATAATATTAAATATGCAATCCATAGTTTTATGGGAGTACATGAATGATGGGTACGGGCAGACGAAATCCATATGTTCACACGCAGAGTACTCTGCCTGGGAGAGGTACCCAAACGTGTGTTTATCCCGTGAGAATGCTATAAATGATTTATCCACTTTAAGCAAAGACTTGTTATTCGGATCATTTCCTTCCTGTGTGTGCAATGGTACTGGGTAGGCATTTATACTATGTACATTAATGACATGATCCGGGGCGAACACGGGTATTTCTATCGTCATTATAAGGGCATCATGTGCTACGTATCCGATTGCATGCGCGTAGTTATAGAAGTATCGGTTGTTATTCTTTGCTGGTAGGGCGATAGATTGTGCTTTTCTAGTGACAAGCTGAGCCTCTTGACTGCCGAGTCTATTGTCGATAGAGTTACCAGCTTGTGTGGTAGACGGCCTTGTAACAATAGCTGAATTTGTTCTCTAAAGATCTTAAGGTCCATCAAGGCATTTGACATTGTGTATACCTGTTGGATCAATCTTTGAGTAGTGGTGATTAGCTGGTCGTGAGATCTGATAATTAAGAGATTGTCGTCTATTAGATCCATGTGTTTCATCATAGCAGACACGGCAGTGGTCAAGTTATCCATACGTTTGATTGAGGCTAGCAAGGCGGTGTTGGTTGCGCTGACGTGTGCCTGAATGTCTCTGAAATTGGCGTATGTGTTGTTTTTTGAACGTGGTCAGGAACTCGAAGAGGGATGCAATATTGTCATGATTATGTTTTGCGTACATGGCTGTATTGAATAACTTACCTTCCAGCTCCTTTAATTTGTGCCTGGGAGGCGGTCCCAAACAAGCTTCCTAGGAAACCAGAAATGTCTAGCAGCGCCTTTTTTTGAGGAAGTCTGAATGGTCAGGGCTGATAGATCACCATCCAGCAAGTCTATTTCTGAATTGTATTGGCGTATTAGGTTGAAGAGGTATTGCTGCTCGGAGTGAAATGAGGCCAAGGTGTAGTTGCATTCATGTTCCATAAAATGGAACGTATGACAATAATGTACGTCTGTAATGGTCTTAGCGAGTCGCGTAATCTTGTGGAATTGTGGGATTTTTAAAGCAAAATTCAGTCGGTGTAAACCCGAATATTTGCGTATTGTTCGAGTTTGTTCTTCGAACAGTACGCCTGCTGATTCTCTGTGGGCGTATTGTGCTGCTGTTAGCTGCAGCCGAAGACAGGCCATGGTTATCAACCAAATTGTGACCTTGGGGAAAGCATGTTCGCGCACATCAGCGTGGATGGAGCAAACAAGCGATTAGTTGGGTGAGATGTGGGGGGCCGTTGGCGAGGTTTGGTGGCGAGAGAGTGGGTGAGCGTGGGTGGAGCAAACAAACAATTAGTAGTTGGCAAAATGTAGGGACTGTTGGCGGGGACTGGTTGGGGGGAATGAGTGAAGAATATTTTGCTCTCCCAGCTTATATATACGTAGTAGCCACCGTGTCAGCGGCGTAAATAGACTGATTGCTGAGTTGAGGGGCGGGCCTCAGCGGTCCTGTACACGTGATTGGTCAGTGGGATAGGTGGTTATAACGGGTCATGGGAGGGAACATATGGCAAATGTCACTGTCATTGTTTGGACTTGCAATCCGGTGTAGAGTCGGCGCAAGGCAGGTTTTCAAGGGACAAAAAGATACACTCTTCACTACAATACGGGTCAGCGTTGAATTTGTCGAGTTCTTCTTTATATTTGAAGAAGATGAGTGTTTTACACACTGCGCAACTGCCTATATGTTTGGGTGATGGGCCAATCCCTGTGTAGCTGGGGGGTCGGTTTAGCCATGGAGGGGTGATTTACAGTAATGCGGGGAGTTCGGTCAGTTGAATCAGCAGTGGTGTAGAATTGAGATGAGCTGAGACGAGTATCCTTGGCAGGTGGTGAGTAGCAGTGGAAGTAATCGGCGGGAGTCGGAAGTGAGAAGTGACTGAAAAGTGAACTGCAGATCGTTATGTAGCGCTCAGCAGCGTGCGGAACTGCGCATGAATGCGGAACCGGGTGTGGCAGTTAGACTAAGTCGTGGCGGTGCCGCCAGGGGCTGGTGGTAGTTGGGCGTGGCGTTTGTTGGTAATTAGCGTGACTGTATTCGTGTTTAGAAGGGAAGGCCTGGGCGGTGGGCACCCTGGGGGGATGATATGCACTATCAGGAATCTGTGCGATTGGGGTTGCATCCACGCACGCATGGCTTCGACGTTAAGCTAAACACCAGAACCAAATGAATTTGGGTCGTGATGGACTTGTTTTCACCATGACAAACGAGGTACAGAGCCTACACAACCGTGATTATCTAGCTGAATAGTGTACTAACATTTATTATCGCGTGGTGGGGGGGGAATATTAACTGGTCAATTGACACACGGTATTTGTAAACTTTATTGTCGGATTGGTCACGCAATTGACATGAGTTGTCTCTAATATCGAAAGCGGTGAATTTGCGGGTGTTTGATTGCAATTTCGAATTTCTCATGTGGGTCGCTTAGGATGGTTTTTGCCAGTAAACTGTAGCGCCCTCGTGCAACTTAGATGGCGATCTGCCTTTGTTAAATTTTTGTTGTGCTTGCTCGTCGGCGGCGCGCTTCAACTCCGCCCTCTGCTGTGCTGCCCACTTTTGGACTTCCTGCATTTCTTTTATCAAGTCTGGTATTGTCTTTTCGTCCGTGTCAAGATTAATATTTTTCAGTGCAGTGGTGTCCTGTCCGAATACCACCATACTTGGTGAGATTTTGGTCGTGCTGTTTGGTGTGTTGTTCACGCAGTTCACAGCTGCTGACAAGAACTGTGGCCAGTTTTCCGGATGGTTATTGGTCAAACATTTGAGTGTGTTGAGTAATGAGCTGTGTGATCTCTCAACTTTAGCTGTACTCTTAGGTGTGTAGCAAAGATGCGAATGTCAATTTTATGTCAAACATTTTGGCCATTGTTTTGTAAAGGGATGAAATGAAGGCTGGTCCATTGTCACTAATAATCAGGAGACAGATTATTGAGTAATATGAATCTCGATTTACACAAAGCACCCAGTTTGAAGGGGCCAGGTGGTCTATAATGACCACTTGATGGAGTTTAGATGGGGCTTCTATTATCTGCGCATGCGCCTTTCTGGGTTAATGGATGCTTTAGAGAGAAGGCATGTTTCGCAATTCGATATAAATCTCACCACATCCTGATTTAACCCTTTCCGCGAGAAGTGCATTCAGATACAAGCTGTTGTCTTAAATATCCTGCATGCGGGTATAAGGTGTGGCGATGAAACAGTCGTATTATTTGTTTGCATACCATTGCGGTAATAAATTTGTGGACCATAAGTTTGAGACTCTTGGCATTAGCAATATTGTTATGGCTCAAGTAACAGATTAGAACGTCTAGGGGGTATGGTCAAATTAACACTGCGAATTTAGTGGTTAAATTTTACAATTATTTATTTTTATAACACAAATCAAATACCTGATACAAATGTCTAAATAAATTAAATAGAAAAATACTTTTTTACACAAGATTGCTGTGAATGTTCTGACACAATCTGACGCTTGAAATTACTGTCCACTCCCAAAAGTTTCCACTCCACAAAATATCCACTCCAGAAATGTTTGCTTTACAAAGTCCAATCCAAAGTTTCCCAGCGGCTTTCAGCTCGTCTGGCCCAAATGAGATGATATCTCCAAAACAATGCTCTGTGAGCTTTATCAAGTCTTCAAAGTTCCAATAACAAAGTTTTCAAACAAATGCTTCTCAGAGCGACAATTTACAAATTCAAACTTAATGACAAGGATGCATGAAATATCAAACTTGATGGCAAAGATGCATGAACAAATCAAACTCTTCAAACTAATTCACAAACTGAAACTCCAAACTAATGCTATCTATTAAATTGCGAGCTGCCTTTATATATATACCCTAAGGTCTAGAACAATCCACATTATTCTTAACAAATTATGTAATGCATTGAGAACATTCCACATTCTAGAGTGTAAACAAAATAATCCATAAACCTTTGTTTCTGGAAACCTCCGACGTACCAGATAGTACATGCATACTACTAACATCAATAATACATCAATAATATTGATTTACCAATCAACACCTTTGGTAACATGATGTAAGCATATCACTATACAATTAACATTTACTTTATTTACAACCTAAACACGTCACACCCCCCTCCTGTGTGAGCAAAAGAAAAGTTTTTCCAAAACTTTCTTTTCAGAAAATATCTAATTTTATACAATATTTACTCCGCCCTCAGTTCCCTTAATTAAGACTCAATTTCTTAGAATAATATGTAGAGGACATTTTCCATAAGGTGAAAGAAACTTCATAAGCCATAACCAAATTTCTAGACAAATATATCCATAATCCTACTGATCTACGTTCACCATAGATCATATAATATTTATGACTCATAAGTAATATTTATCTTACGAAAATATAAGTAAGGGATGATGTATATTTTGTCACCGATATTCCATTTCGGCGAGGGGGTTTCAGTCAAGTTTTGGATACACCACTTCTTTTGTGGGTCTAATATTTCAACATACGTGCTAAAGCTTTTCATACCAGAATTCTAATATTTTCTATTTAATTGTGGCATTAAAAGGATACAGATATCACACATTCATTAATATTATGATTCCATTATATGATGTACAATCCAGATATATAATAAGTATTATCTTATGGCATAGATAGGTAATATTTGAATGAATATCGCGAAAACACTATGTAGATATCTGTCTTTGCCAAATAGTAGCTCTAGTCTAGATTGCAGAAAAATGCATCAAATTTTCAAAATTTTCGGGGGAGATCCCCTCGCCCCAAGCGCAGAAGGGGGTGTCCCCCCTCCCACCCACCCCCGCGGCGCCTGCGGCTTTCGCATCTGTGGCGCCTACGGCACCGCTATCTCGGCTTCGCCCGAGTTTATTACATTTAACAATTTCATTAAAGATTCACTTGACACATCACAAGAAATGTGCAAAAACACGATTATCGCAGAAAAAAACGGCTTGTAAAAGAATGCTATTGCTACCTAATCGAGCGAATAAAATTTATCCGACACGATTAAACACTAACACGTTTAAATAACGATGTAATTTAAGAAATATGTAAAAAATACCTAATAAAATTTGTCACATCCGCCATATCTATGTTTATTTCGTCATCATAAATCACGCTCACACGAGAAATGATGGCGTATTTCTGACATCGAACAAACTAATTATTGCGCCATCTCATTGGCTAACAGATGGCGCAACTACCAATAATATTTAACGTTTCATTCGTTTCATTCGGCTAATTTATTGCGCCATCTCATTGGCTAACAGATGGCGCAACTACCAATAATATTTAACGTTTCATTCGACTGACGACGCTAATCAATGGCTCATTATCATAATTTATGCATATGTATGCAGGGTGCAGAGAATCAGCCTTAATCAATCGCGCATGGCTGTTGCATATTGTTAACATAGCCCTTTCGATAAACGATATGTTAGCAGACAGGTAGGGCGATAATAAAAGCAATTTTGTCGTCTTGATCTGGGGAGTAATCGATAGATTTCTTAAAATATTTACAATATTATGGTCTCAAAGTGTGATAATAAGAATCACCATCAATACTTTGAATAATGGAACCTTTTAAGTGCAACCGGCTGATGCAGGTAACAATATATTTTGATTTTTTGATGTAGTTGAACTTTATTCTGCTGGTGAACACTGATTTCCGGGTAAAACGCAGTATGTTGCTTTATTACGAGTGAAATTATAGCGTTCAAAGTATGCAAACATAGCATCATATTCTCCCATGAAGTTAGATTTGGCCACGAACAAATGGAGAATAAAATACATATATCACAACAACGACATTACTATATTTATTTCTTAGTGATGATAAAGATTAAATGTTGTAAAATTAAAGAACTGCCAAATTTTCGGTCCTGACGTGTAATTCAATACGATTTCCACCAAAAAACAAAAATCTCGAAAATCTCGTCTAATAGAAACATATATAAAAGTCATATGTCTGTTGATGATCTGACATGATGATATCAACATTTGCCTCCAACGAACTAGGATGAGAGAAGACAAGCCCTCATCATAAGAATCCACATGTTCTCCAGGTATAGTGGAAGGACTGGACGTGCCCCATGAGATGAATCAGGTGAACTGGAAGATGAATCAAAAAAGATTTCCCAAGATGAACTGGAAGGACAGGTTGGCCCTCATTAAACAAATCCAAATATTTATGAACTGGAAGGATAGGATTGGCCTCATTAATCATATCCAAATGTTTCCCAGACGGTGGCCCTCATAAACAAAAGACTGCCCAATACAGGGGTCAGCCAAATCAACATCCATAAAGG
>JAGTTF010004857.1:0-14705 GCA_019095985.1 Streblospio benedicti | reverse complement strand
GACATGCTTTGTGCAGTACAATCCCTTTGTCAGGATTATGTTGTACTGCATATCAGCTTCACCTTGTACATGGCTTATTTACACCTATTATTCGTCACCCACTTAGGAAGCTTCAGTCTCCCTGGGATTCCACAGCAAAGCCAGCCATCTACCTATTGACAGGTTGCTTGCCAGCACAGGCGCAGCTGCAAAAATAGTCAACCTGTTCATGGCAGTCCTGCACATGCAAGGAACACCAGAGTATCAAGTACGGCAGCTCGCGGTAAATGACCTAACATCAGCTAGCAGGACGGTGATGGTCCAACTCCTATTTCATAAGTACAAGGTGCCACCAGTGCTGGTTCTAGTTGGTAACCCACCAAGTAAGAAACACTGGCAAAAGGTTGTAAAGTTGGCGGTCATGGAGCATTGGCAGAGGAAACCCAAAGTGAAGCGTCACATATGAGGAGCCTTTGTTTCCTTTACCTAGATGCTTGCTGCATGGGCTATTCCCATCTAGTATTTATCTGATTATGTATGTATTTATATTTTAGGAATAGTTTTGTGGTTTTAATATCATTCCTTGTATGTATATATTTACTTTGTTACAGATGAATAATCATTGTCACCAAATATAAATAAACAAAGAAATGACAAGGAGTTTTCTTCATGATTATTCATCATCTTCACCATGGTTAGTATAACCTGTACAGTTCCGGACTGCGAGTATGTTACAGACAGCCTCCCTGCCCAGTATGCCATGGAGCAGCTGCGTCAACACAGGGAAGATGTCCACAGAAACGCTCATTCCAGGCAAGATCATACAAGTGCTACATCACGTCCACCCGCCCTTGATAGGCCTAAAATCGATGTGGGTGCTTCAATCGAACAATGGAACTTGTTTACACGCAAATGGGAGCTCTACCGCATGGGTTCTGGTATCACTGATACAGCGGCGCCTGCGCAGCTATTCCAATGTGCAAGTGAACAGTTGGGTGACAGTATATTGAAATCAGATTCCACGATAATGGACAAACCATTGGCAGACCTCGTCACAGCAATGAAATCCCTTGCTGTCGTTCCCGTGGCCACAGGAGTCCTACGCTCATACTTACTGCAGCTCAGGCAAGATAGGGATGAGCCATTTCGGACGTTTGCTGCTAGAGTCACAGGCAGAGCAGAATCATGTGCTTTCAAAGCCAAGTGTCCATGTGGGCAAAATGTGGACTACACCGACTATGAAATCAAGGATGTGCTAATTAGTGGAATCAATGATGTTGACATTCGGAGGGACATTCTTGGCACCATAGATATAGTGAAGTCTGAAACCAAGGATGTGGTCGCCATTGTTGAAGGCAAAGAGATGGCTCGCAATGCCCTTCAAATACCCAGCCTCTCTGCAATATCCACCTTTAAAAGTCGGAATTCTCTCCCATTAGCACCTGTACAGAATATTCCATCAGCACCGGAGAGAAATCTCACGAAAAATTGTCCTGATTGCGGGAAAGTCTATCACCTGTTCTCTGAAGGTGCACACTGCTGGAACAAGAAACCCCATCGCATGTGCATTGAGTGCTATTGTGAATCAATCTGAGCCACCTACTCCTTTAGCACAAATCATTGCCATGACTGGTGCTCTGAACGCACAACCCAAGCAACAGGTAGTGAAGCCCAGCATCCTAGAGCTCGTAGTGACACTGGATGGACATCACACCTCTAAAGCAAAATTTAGTGCTAAAGCATCGATTGCATTGCCGACTCTGGTGCACAGTCAGATATCTGGTCACTTGATGCTTTTTATAAATCATGGCTTCTCGAAGATCTCGCCAGTGATTGTGCCTGTCTGCAGCCAATCGCTCGCCAATCCCCATTGAAGGTGCATCGCAACTATTACTGGTATGAGCAAACAATACAAATGTAGGTCAATGATGTATGTGAGCAGTGCAGTGACAGACATCTTATCATACCATGATTATGCTGAACCTTGGCATCCTGAATGCAGAATTTCCTTCAGCAACAGGTGTGCAGTCTTATTGAACCATTAACAGAGACTGAAACAGAGCCACTAAGAGTCATTCTCCTAAAAAGTTAAATGCATGTTCAGACAGCAAGAAAACTGTACAAAGAGGACAGACCTGGATGGAAATCACACCTCTAATCCAATTATTCATGGTTAGGACCCCTACAATGATATTCAGGTGGGTGGCACTCTGCCACCCTTGAGCATTTTTCAAAAAAATGGAAAATCCAAAATGGCCGCCATCTCGCTATACTATATTCATAAAAGTGGCATATCTCCTTTAATAATCAACATAGAAACCTGATTTTGGTGTCAAATAATATGTAACTGTCATCAAGCAATCCATTTTCAGCACCTAAGAAGAGGTAACTAATCAGTAAGTTACCTAAAATCCAATATGGCCGCCATTTTGCTATACTATATTCATAAAAGTGGCATATCTCCTTTAATAATCAACATAGAAACTTGATTTTGGTGTTAAATTATATGTTTTTGACATCAGAAAAAAAATCATTATAAGCATTTTAGAATATGTACCTACTCAGTAAGATATCTAAAATCCAATATGGCCGCCATTTCCCTTTGTATATAGATTTATGGAATCTCATTGTTTAAAGTGTTATAATTGATTATACAAAATGGAAAATAATACCAAAGGAATTTTGAAGACAGTTTTAATGTTCACATGTTATAAGATATGCAAAATGTATCACACATTATTTATAACATACAAAGTACTATTTATACTGTATTGTGGCAATCAAGAGTTCTGCAACTACAGAATAATGTGCAAGGTAAGTTGGCTGATTTGCAGCTGCAACGTCTACTTTGGCAAAGTTTATCAGCACTTTTACAGTTGCAATTAATCAACTTCAAAACATAATCTGGTGCTAGATGCACATTTGCAGCCACAGTGACAGGGTCCAATGACTTGTTTGCAAAGTCTTGTCCACCCATATTTTTCCACGTCTAGATTTGGTGGGTTAGAATTTTTTGCAGACTTCCAAATGGATATTTGGAAATGTGCTCTTTTTTACATTTTCTTCGAAAGCTTCATCGGTAGGTGGCAAAGTGCAAACATCCGGTGTCACTGTCTTGCCTTTGCTAAGCTTTGAAGACCATAGCAGCATACGAGCATTTGACATGGTTTCAGCCTGATTCATTCCATAGCACTTTAGCATGAACTTCATCGACTGATGAATTATTTCTGTCATGGATGCGTCTATATCACCTAAGAGCGATAATGCCATTCCAGAACATAATGTTTTTACAACAGTCCCTTTGCCAATGCCATAGCATGATGCTACTGTGTCACAACCGGTTAAGCCATGAGCTGCCAACACATTTGGTATTATTGCTGAGTGTTTTATAAGTGTCTTATTTATGTTTATTACAGCTCTTCCTTTTATCGGGGACTCCATGATCGTCGGAATTGTGATGCTCTCAGTATTGTAATAATGTAGCAACAAAATGAATACATCTGTGTCTTCGGAAATTACAGTTATACCTTGCACCTGGCAATCTGTTTCCACCAGTAGGAGTAGCTGTTGAATCATTATGATATCTGCTTCTTCATGTGTTATATCCATATCATGTCGTTCTAAAACGACACCATTATTGATTTCAATTGGAGTTTGAGATGTTCCTGTGATTACTAATTTTTTCCTTTTCAAGTTTTCATGAAATTCAGGATCACTGCATAAATCTGTGCACAGAAGGTTTATAAGTTGGATCTTATTTGCAACAACCCCCAAAACAACTTTTTGTGGTGGCAATTGTGTATTCATACTTAATTTATGTACTAAGAAATTGATGTGGTATAATGATCTTTCATGACATCAATCTCTTTGCATTCTTTGATAATTTTCTTTGCCACTTTGTTGATATGGAATGTAATATCATCATCTTCGTCTTTCTCAGTCATTAGCTGTAGCGCTGCTTGATTACAAAAAGCCAATATCTGTGCATATCCTGGGGATGACAAGACAATGAGTTCCCCTGCAAAATGCTTGACTATCCTCTGAACCACCACTTTACGCGTGAGAAATTCACCCCCATGATTTTCATATTCTTGAAATAACTGTATAGAATTCCAGATTTGCAATCTGTCACTTTCCATCAAATCAACAAGGTAAGTAAGGCCGATGTCATCATAGAGTTTACTTGTTTCTGTCTGAGTCATCATACTTTGGCCTGGAAGAAATTTTCTTGTGATAAATCGGGAATAACAGTCAACATGGTATCGAGCCTCTGCAGCATGTAAGTCACTTATTGCACCTTCGATTCGAACTTGAACTTCATTACCCCATTCATCATTTCTTTCAGAACATATCCTTAATATATAGTCTTTGTATGATCTTGAATCTGAGCGTGATGTCGAGCGACATAGATATGCAGGTCTCCACCTGGAAGGATTTTTTTGACATTTTTGGAGATCACAATTTTCTCCACAATAGAGATATTAACAACGAAACTCAAATTGAGTGTATGATTGCCTCAAATTTTTGGAGCTTGGCTCAACTAGACTGGTATCTTGACGTTTAAGCTTTGAGAGGCTTTTAGGTGAAAGGTAACGGGACACACAATTTGTATGATACCAGATCTTAAGGTCAGAATTTTCCTCGAGTTGTACTTGAAGACGATTGTGAAGATCATCTTTATATAATTTACTGGCATCTATAATTGCATGTATTCTGGAATTGTCTATATTCTGTGAACAGTTGCCTGGAATACAATCAAATTTGAAGCTGAATGTACAGATCTGATCTTCCATGTTTTCATCTATAAAGAGAAAAAAAAGAACAAGCCACCTTAAAGAAACCCTCACCAAGCAAGTTCAATAAAAACGAAAGTGAAACTTAAACAAGTAACAGTTTGAGTGCACATCATTTAGTATACAAATTTTATTATGTACTTAAAGTGTATGTAATTATAACATGCTTACATAGTTACACAAAGTAATATATGTAAAGTAAGATATTACCTCTACTTTAAATGGTAGATGATAATGACCCTGCACTAACAATCTATTTAGATAAATAATTTCTTCTTAAAATTGAAAAAAAAGTTCATGTTCGATTCTCTAAACATTCAAAGTGCATTTAAAAAGAAGAATAATCTACCTAAACAATTATTATGGTGATTCATTTGTTATGACAAACATATATACCTGGAGATTAGTATTCATGTGACATCGCACATAGCTTGTTGCTAAAAAGTATGAAATGTGTAATAATAGCCTTTTTTAAAATCATACTTATTCAAATTGATTTTGCAAAAACAAAAAAAAACAAAAATATTAACATAATGCAATCGGAAATATAGTAAGAGTTACATTATTTGACACCAAAATCAGGTTTCTATGTTGAATATTAAAGGAGATATGCCACTTTTATGAATATAGTATAGCAAAATGGCGGCCATATTGGATTTTAGGTAATTTACTGAGTAGTTACCTCTTCTTTGGTGCTGAAAATGGATTGCTTGATGACAGTTACATATTATTTGACACCAAAATCAGGTTTCTATGTTGATTATTAAAGGAGATATGCCACTTTTATGAATATAGTATAGCAAAATGGCGGCCATATTGGATTTTAGGTAATTTACTGAGTAGTTACCTCTTCTTAGGTGCTGAAAATGGATTGCTTGATGACAGTTACATATTATTTGACACCAAAATCAGGTTTCTATGTTGATTTAGCTGGTTCGGCCTCGTCAACCAGGTAGCAAACTATGGCCAATTACGCGATATCATGGCTCCATTCAAGCCTTTCCTTAGTCCCAAGTGCCCATTCGTATGGACTGAGGATCTAGAACAAGCGTTCATTACATCAAAGGAAAACATAATTATGACTATTCGGAATGGTGTGGAAATCTTTGATCCAAAACTGCGTACATGTCTCCGTCCCGATTGGTCTAAGTCTGGTATTGGATACTGGCTGTTTCAGCAACGCTGTAAGTGCCCATCTGGTGTACCTGGTTGTTGTCCAGAAGGCTGGCAGGTCACGCTGGCAGGGTCGAGGTTCTTGTCATCAGCCGAATCACGCTATGCTCCTATTGAGGGTGAGGCTCTAGCCGTGGCCTGGGGCTTGGAACAGACCAGATATTTTACGCAAGGATGTGATGACTTGTTAATCGTGACAGATCACAAGCCTCTTGTCAAAATATTTGGAGATAGAGCCCTTGACGAGATCACCAATACAAGACTCTTTCGTCTCAAACAACGGACTCTCCCATGGAAATTCTCCATCGTTCACCTACCGGGAAAGACGAACTTGGCAGCGGATGCAACATCTCGACATCCATCCCCTTCAGAGATTGAAGGCCAAGATATGATGGAAGCAGCATTGGCAGGTTCCATACAAAGCGATGCAACAAATATAATGATGCTTACATGGGACATGATCAAAGTAGAGACCACTAGGGATGCAACTCTGAGGAAATTACTACAGTTCTGTTCAGAAGGATTCCCTCAATGTCCATCAGATGAGCAAGAATGATTGCATATTGGCCTGGGATGTCACAGGACATTATGAATGTAAGAGTGAAATTTCGAGAATGCAACAGAAACGCACCTTCCCAGGCAGCACCGCCTCAATGCAAAGTTCACCACCATCAAGCCCGTTTGAACACATTTTTGCTGACGTCTTTATGCATTGCGGTCATCATTACTTGGTTGTTGGAGACCGGCTATCTGGTTGGACAGAGATAGTGTCTGCACCACCAGGCACTGTTGTATCAGGTGCTTCAGGCCTAGTTCGTCACCTACGCAGATTCTTCAGCACATTTGGCGTCCCTGAGGAGTTGTCTAGCGATGGTGGCCCTGAGTTCACTGCATGTATAACTCAGGACTTTTTAAAACGATGGGGCATCAGGCACAGGACATCATCAGTGGCCTTCCCTCAGTCTAATGGACGTGCGGAAGTAGCCGTCAAAGCGGCTAAACGACTACTCATGAGCAACACTTCCCAAAATGGGGAACTGGATAATGACAATTTACTCAGAGCAATGCTACAACTAAGAAACACGCCCGATCCAGACTGCCATGTCTCACCCGCAGAGATAGTTTTCGGCAGGAACATAAGGGATGCCTTCTCATTCATCAACAGGATCGAACGTTTCAGCAACAAAAACATACACCCAAGATGGCATGAGGCATGGAAAGCGAAAGAATTAGCACTGAAGCATCGCTTTACACGGTCTATGGAGCGACTGGAAGAGCACACTCGACCGTTACAACCACTGGCCATTGGAGACCGAGTATTTGTACAAAACCAAATAGGACACTCACCTAAGAAGTGGGACCGCACTGGCATGGTAGTGGACACGCAAGCAAACGATCAATATCTGATAAAAATCGATGGGTCTGGCCGCCTCACCCTACGGAATCGGCGATTTTTGAGATTGTTTAAACAGTTTAGCACTGAAATTATACCTCCACAATTGCCGCCAGTGATGCCAGCATCGTCCTTGCCTGATACCACCCCTGCACCTGAAGCTCACCCTGTATTGCCAACATCTACCACTCCTGCACCCAGAGCTCACTCTGGATTGCCAACATCTAGCATTCAGACGCCTCAGACTGCTCATGAATCTTCCTTACCGGATACTCATAATGAAGAGGAACAAAGCAATAATAGTCTACCTGACCAAGTTGAGATAGATTGTCCGAACACAGATCAGACAGAAGCAAATGTCCGAGTACCGACAGACACTTGCCCTACCGCTCGGCCGAGGCGGGCAGCCAAACCTCCCAAGAGATATGTACCAGAGACTGGTCAATGGTCTTGAGATAATTATTCACATATGAACTAGGGGGGGATGTAGGAATATAGGTTGTCATGTGTGGTTTAGACATATGCGTGGTGAGAAGTAATAACAGAACCAGTGAAGAGTTTCTATCCTGTTTATTGACTGCCTTCAGAGAAGCTTTCCCTTGCTTATATACTAGCCACTAAGCGTGACGGCGTGTGCGTGTAGCAGGCGTAGCCGGAAGGAGTGAGTGCTTCCGGCGGAGCCTATGAGTTCTAGTTAGCAGAGCCTATGAGTCTAGTTAGACTCAGCTCTATTGTGTCATTACATTTCTCCCCACCCTTAAAAGGACATATTAGCCGTATTTAATATGGCCTTTAACATCACACACACCGAGAATAATGCTAGCGGACACAACGCAAACGGGAACCTTTGTGTCACGAGTTTGCTGGTCACATGGACCAGTTACAAGCATTAAGACCACAGTTGCGTTATGTCTAGTACGAAGGTTAATACAGAAGCATTCGCCGATGAAAATTCTTAAACACATGGCATACATCAATTAATTCATGGAGATCTGTAATTGTTCACAAAGTACAGCACAATCAAAACGAACATCTAGTATAAAGTACACATCTATAGTATATAATAATTGTACAGTACAAGTCGCTCTAATAATTCAATGTTATGGATCGGGATTAATTACAGTATCTATCAAACACATAACATGTACTATATACATAATGTCTACAGTAACGTAATTGTGATTATAACATGTATGTAATCGTAAGCTGTAATGTACATAGCGTGTAAGTCATTTCATTATACATATACACAGCATAAAGTAGTTTGTTGGCTACTACAATGATAGGAAACTCTACAATATCTAAAATCATGTTTTTACATTAAACATATAACAAACTCTGTCTATATATTAAACAGTACAATCACATTAAGCATGCAGTGGTGAGGTATGTAACAGTCATGAGTAAATTATTGAATTAAATTAGATTTTGACAATCAAAATAAAGCATGCAGTAGAATAATTTGTTTTAACAATCAAAATGAATTGCAAAGGCGGACATGATTATGTAGACTATCAAAATTAATCACAAATATAGTACAATTAAATCAAACATGCAATGGTGTTGGAAAACTGTACAATAATATTTAAAACACATTAAGCTGGGGATTTCCTTCAAATAACAAAGAATTTGTGTAGCATTCTTCTTGGTATGTGCCTGTTGACATGCTGCCTCAAACCTTGGTTATTTGAGCAGACATCTGGCACGTGGATGATTGATAAATGAGATGGGCGGGGATCATATGATAGCATATGGGTGGCGTGGACTAATTGACTGTTATTGTAAGACGGGCAGGGGGGTTAATCCATGGAATGCCTATGTGACAGGGAATATGGCTCATGAGATGCCAGGGCAAAGATTGATTATCGTGCACGGGCATTTCCTAGTGGTTAAAGATATCCAGGTTTACATTATACAGTGAACAATCGTACATGGGCGTGATAACATTGTTGTCATTACAATGTATGGAATTTGATGTTTACGTGTATGTAGCAAAGAATGAAGCAGTTTCCAGCAAAATGTGGTTCGATCACTCAGGTAAACATTCCATCTTTTTAGATGTAATTAATCTACCAAGAGCATTGGTAACTAAACCAATATCATACAAAAAACAACAGAGATTATGTTTGAAGTTGCATAGGCCTGTACTTCAACGATGGTACACAACAGCAGGGCCCCATTCTACTGTCCAGTTGAGCACAAAGAACCATACGTACACTACAAATTACACATAATTCTGTTAATTAGGCAGACATTACTACCACATAATGCAGAAAACAAATAGATTCAATGCAAAATGGGCTATTGAAATAACCACATTATTAACTCAATGAGACTGGTTTTGCGTAGGATTTTGTAATTGACAAACATATACACAATTTGGGTTATTGCCTATGGAATTACAGTTAATTCATCTCACTCAATGGTATGTAACTAGCCCACAATTACATTTACCATTACCATATGAATGGTATCGATTAAAACCTAAGTTTTGGAATTATAATTAATTGGTAAATTATAAATGTTGATCACCATAATTTTGGCATACTATGTAATGTAAACTAAATGGATAAATCACTTGGTGAGCTATAACCTATTACATTGTTGTGTGTAAGATTTGGCACGCTGGCATTAACAAATGGGTGTAACATGAGAGGAAGCTATTTACCTGACTGACACGTGGCACGTGTGGGTAGATTGGTGGAATTTGAGATGGCTGTTTCGGGAGTAGCTATTTATAAACATCTTACCGTGAATTACATTTGCAGCGTGGCCTGCTATTAGGTGTGACGTCTAGACTAATTGTGGCGGTGCCGCTGGGTGCTGGTGGTAGTTGGGCGAGGCGTTTGTTGATAATTAGCGTGACTGTATTTTGTGTATAGAAGGGAAGGCCTGGGCGTTGGGCACCCTGGGGGGATGATATACACTATCAGGAATCTGTTCGATTGGGGTTGCATCCACATACGCATGGCTTCGACGTTAAGCTAAACACCAGAACCAAATGAATTTGGTTCGTGATGGACTTGTTTTCACCATGACAAACGAGGTACAGAGCCTTCACAACCGTGATTATCTAGCTGAATAGTGTCTAACATTTATTATGAATAAGGCCGCACCCTCTCAATAGTTTATTGGCTGGGGTTGCTATCGCTATCATTGTGACGTCGATGTTAGTAGGGATTTGACGACCAGGTACATTAGTATTAATAGTCATATTTCTTATCAAAACTGTGGGCTTGCAGGCCGACGCATTGCTTTCATATTTCAATTTTTTTTATTGTTGAGGGCGGGAGCATAGGTAAAGGGATGTTTGGATCTGAGTATAAGGTAACATTTAAACATATGTGGAGGGAACCTAGTCGGAAGCAATTTATATACAGCAAGGATAACCTACTGCCGTTTTAATAATCATAATCATCTTCATTATCTTCACTTTCATCACAATCAGAACTATTGCCCATGATGTCTAACATAAAATTCCGGTTTAGAAGAATTATAGTTACCACTCTTCTGATCTTCTGATGATCTAATGATGATGTATCTAATGCCGCTATTATAAAGTAAGAGGTCTCCAAAGTTTCAAAGAGTGAAAAAGGTTCAAATTAGGTGGCGGGAGAGTGAGTGAAGCGTGGATGGAGCAAATAGACTGATTGCCACGTTGAGGGCGGGTCTTAGCGGTCCTGTGTTGAGGATTGGTCAGTGGGATTAGGGCCGTTGGCAGTGGGATAGGGTTTGGTGGCGTTTGGGGAGGGAGAGTGAGGGCAAAATAGACCAATTGCCGCGTTGAGGGGCAGTTGGTCTAGAGAGTCTTGGGAGGGAACATATGGTGAATTCGCTTTGCACGTGGGAATTTATGTGTCCTCGGTGAGTGTATCATCGGGGATTGGAAGGCGTGTTGCAGGCTCCGTGGGGATGCGAAAGGTATGAAAAATCCACTATCGCGTGTAGATGAACATATGGGGGAGGTCGGGGCTGGCGGGAGGAATTGGCTATCAGTGGTCTTGGGGGTGGAAGTCGGCCTATTCGTTGGGAGGTCGGGGCTGGAGGGAGGAGTAATCCTTGGGGTGGAAGTCGGCCTATTCATGGGAGGTCGGGGCTGGAGGGAGGAGTAATCCTGGGGTGAGTAATCCTGGGTGTGGAATTCGGTCTATGCATGGGCGGCATATGGGGGAGGAAAAGGGTTCAAATTAGAACATCTCCACCACTTATGTCATGTGTGGTTTAGACATATGTGTGGTGAGAAGTAATAACAGAACCAGTGAAGAGTTTCTATCCTGTTTATTGACTGCTTCAGAGAAGCTTTCCCTTGCTCAAATACTAGCCACTAGCGTGACGGGGCCTGTGCGTGTAGCAGGCGAAGCCGGGAAGGAGTGAGGCTTCCGGCGGAGCCTATGAGTCAGTTAGGAGCCTATGAGTCTAGTTAGACTCTCAGCTCTATTGTGTCATTACAAGGTGTATATAGTTCATATTTCACACTTGATTTGCAGACCATAAACTGGTCTGCACCATGTACTTGTATTATAGGATTATGTATATAGGGCCATGTAGGCCATGACTGCTGTTTGATTGTATATGATTCAGTTGTCTGAAATACCTTGTTGAATAACTACTAGTAGCTTTATTGATGGTAATTATATCCTTATAATATTTATCTGATTATGTATATATTTATATTTTAGGAATAGTATTTTGGTTTTTTTTAATATCATTCCTTGTATGTATATATTTACTTTGTTACAGATGAATAATCATTGTCACCAAATATAAATAAACAAAGAAATGACAAGGAGTTTTCTTCAGCCACCGTAAGGGCAGCCATGCTTGTTGGCAGATACCCATTTTCTAGTCACAAGTGTGCAGGTAGTGGGCAATCCTCAACATGCCCATACTGCTCATTCCCTGAGCCAGAGACAGTGGACCATTTTATCCTCCGCTGCACCTTAGAACGCGTCTTATATTGACCCTGAATGATATAGGAATAGATACAGGTAACATGGCTGATGATGAACTCGTTGCCACTATCCTTGACCTCTCTATTGTTAGTGAAACCAAGATGAGGTCCTATATCTTGAAAAGGAGGCCAGAAAAAGTCATCTTCACTATGTATAACCGTAGAGCGACTACTGATGGTAAAATCTCTATGTATAATTGGGCAGTGGAAAGGGCACAGGGTCCCTGTGACTAAGGGGGGGTGGGAGTGGGGTGGGGGAAAAGCAAGCGCAAAAACAAAAACGTTACCTGGAACAGACCTCTTCCTGATGAAGAAGAGGAATTTACATTACAAGTATGCCAGTAAGTAAGTATGAAAGGTGTGGGGGGGGGGGGGGCAAGTCAGGGGGTGCATGGCGTTTTTTAATAGAGGCCTCTATTTGGGCCATATAAAACTATATCACAACTAATATTCCTCAATAATTCAGTGCTGAAAAAGGTTCTATGTGCCAGACAGAACCTTTATACATGATGGGTGTGTATCGAAACATGCACGAAAAAAGGTTCTATATGCATGATAGAACCTTTATTCATGATAGTTGTGTATCGAAACATGCACGGAAAAAAGGTTCTATGTGCCAGATAGAACCTTTATACATGATGGGTGTGTTATGAAACATGCACGCAAAAAGGTTCTATGTGCCAGATAGAACCTTTATACATGATAGTTGTGCATCCAAACATGTACGCAAAAAGGTTCTATATGCCGGATAGAACCTTTTGGCAAAAAATATATTCATATAGAACCTTTTTTCCACATACAGATATTGCATTTTTGCACATAGAACCTGTCTATAATCATTCATATTTCAAAAAAACTATAAAAAATACAGGCTTGAGACTTTTTATACAATCTGATGAACATTTTTCTTCCTTCCGACTGCGACAATAACTCATGTTTGGTAAAATATGCACATAGAACCTTTTCCTTGAAGGTGAAAATATGAATCTATCTATCTGTGGTAGTTATGCCTCTTAGAACTTAGAGAATTTGTGCTTTTCATTAGCAGGGACATTATGTTCTACAATTTAATTTTTTTCAGCAGTTATATCTCTTTGAACAGAGGAATTATTTGCCTCCTATACTATAATAGCTTGTCTCTGCTACTCCTCTTAAACTACTCAACATACAACAATGAAACCTGGTTTATAACAAGAACATCATTAAAATTTTGTAGATGTGCATATTAACAGGAATGTCATATTCATATAACATTCCTGTTACATGTGATGCAGGTCAGACATCGTTAGGTCTCACTTGCTGATATGTTGATTTCACACATTTAGCATACACTTTTGTGAGTGTTGGGGGTAATACCTTATTTATACAATGACGAAGATAGATACAGTGGACAAAAATCCCTTGCTTTCTACCTATAGTCCAATCAATTTCGACCAAAATCGCTTCGAGTTAACGAAAAAGCATGAAACTTGAAACTTGGTAAGTTGATTCCTGAGTACCTATTCTTCATTTCAGAGGGAGTGCCAAAAAGCGGACCCTATCATAGAAACTGTTGTTGCTAGGGAACCGATTTCATATAGTAAACACAAACTAACAGGCTTTATTTTCATTTTATGATCCACTTTGATAGCTAATAATTAAAATATAACATTTAAATATTAATGAGGTGTAACTATTGTCATTCTTCCAGAGCAACATTGCTAGGAGCAGAAAACCCACAACAACCACAATCTCGCTGCGTTTATTTTAATTTATATCATCAAGTTTGATTTGTGACTAAATAAAAAAATATAAAGCATCTGAATATTATACTGAATGCTCATCTGCACAAGATCTAATTAATTATTTGAGTATTACTACTTTCTTTTTTGTGCTAAAAATCAGCCAAACCTGGATAGCTTTCACCAATTCCATTGGCTTCATCAGTCTTAATGACTTGCCGCCAAAAGGGTTAATCGTCACGTGATAGTGGTGTGGTGAAGTGTTCCATACAGCAAAGATTTATCCGAGGCAATACGGAGGGTATGAAGGACTACGGCTGTAAAGGTTTATTTCAAACCAAGAAACACTATACGCCAACTACTCTGTTCTCCCTAAGGACCCGGCCAAGAAGGAGGAGATTTGTGGTGTGGTCTATCAGATCATTTGTGGGGAACCAGGACCCAGAAATGCACTAGCACCTATGTGGGAGAAACTTCAAAAGACATTGAAAACGAGGTTTGACCAACATAGGCGCCCCAGCAGCACATCATCACATGTATCTCTGTACCTCCATCAACCGGACAGAGAACCACACCATCACGATGGACAACATCAAGATATTGACCGTGATCCGTGCACATTCGAGGAGGAAGATTAGAGAGGCCATTCATATCAGACGTCTCAACTGACCTCAACAAGAATGGGGCCACGGAAT